>JAPDVR010000007.1:2763782-2778782 GCA_026230005.1 Gila orcuttii | reverse complement strand
AATGTTTGCACACTGTGTTTGTTTGTACAACAAATATTGTTTTAAGCAGTTTTACAAAGAACAACGTTAATAACACTGATGAGCAAGTCAAAGATGACACTACAAACTCATTTTCAGTTATGAAATGTAATTATGAGCTGAATCATATTTATATTGTTGTTTTAGGAAAATACTGAAATTTGGCATTAGCAGATACTTTCGTTGTGAAATATCCTACACAATAACCCAAGATAGTGTGATCAGTACTGTAGTGTAGTGTCTCTCCTTCAGCACTGTTAGTTCAGGTCTATCGAGCTGATCAGGAGATTACACATGTTTGATAAGCTCTGAAAAGCAAATAACTCCCAGAACACATGGCTGGATAATGCTGATGAAGTGCCAGTATTGTGTGGTCAATGAGCAACATGGGCCGGGACACACTCAGAAGTGTGCAGTATTGTGTGGTCGATGCGCAACATGGGCCGGGACACACTCAGAAGTGTGCAGTATTGTGTGGTCGATGAGCAACATGGGCCGGGACACACTCAGAAGTGTGCAGTATTGTGTGGTCGATGAGCAACATGGGCCGGGACACACTCAGAAGTGTGCAGTATTGTGTGGTCGATGAGCAACATGGGCCGGGACACACTCAGAAGTGTGCAGTATTGTGTGGTCGATGAGCAACATGGGCCGGGACACACTCAGAAGTGTGCAGTATTGTGTGGTCGATGAGCAACATGGGCCGGGACACACTCAGAAGTGTGCAGTATTGTGTGGTCGATGAGCAACATGGGTCGGGACACACTCAGAAGTGTGCAGTATTGTGTGGTCGATGAGCAACATGGGCCGGGACACACTCAGAAGTGTGCAGTATTGTGTGGTCGATGAGCAACATGGGCCGGGACACACTCAGAAGTGTGCAGTATTGTGTGGTCGATGAGCAACATGGGTCGGGACACACTCAGAAGTGTGCAGTATTGTGTGGTCGATGAGCAACATGGGCCGGGACACACTCAGAAGTGTGCAGTATTGTGTGGTCGATGAGCAACATGGGCCGGGACACACTCAGAAGTGTGCAGTATTGTGTGGTCGATGAGCAACATGGGCCGGGACACACTCAGAAGTGTGCAGTATTGTGTGGTCGATGAGCAACATGGGCCGGGACACACTCAGAAGTGTGCAGTATTGTGTGGTCGATGAGCAACATGGGCCGGGACACACTCAGAAGTGTGCAGTATTGTGTGGTCGATGAGCAACATGGGCCGGGACACACTCAGAAGTGTGCAGTATTGTGTGGTCGATGAGCAACATGGGCCGGGACACACTCAGAAGTGTGCAGTATTGTGTGGTCGATGAGCAACATGGGCCGGGACACACTCAGAAGTGTGCAGTATTGTGTGGTCGATGAGCAACATGGGCCGGGACACACTCAGAAGTGTGCAGTATTGTGTGGTCGATGAGCAACATGGGCCGGGACACACTCAGAAGTGTGCAGTATTGTGTGGTCGATGAGCAACATGGGTCGGGACACACTCAGAAGTGTGCAGTATTGTGTGGTCGATGAGCAACATGGGCCGGGACACACTCAGAAGTGTGCAGTATTGTGTGGTCGATGAGCAACATGGGCCGGGACACACTCAGAAGTGTGCAGTATTGTGTGGTCGATGAGCAACATGGGCCGGGACACACTCAGAAGTGTGCAGTATTGTGTGGTCGATGAGCAACATGGGCCGGGACACACTCAGAAGTGTGCAGTATTGTGTGGTCGATGAGCAACATGGGCCGGGACACACTCAGAAGTGTGCAGTATTGTGTGGTCGATGAGCAACATGGGCCGGGACACACTCAGAAGTGTGCAGTATTGTGTGGTCGATGAGCAACATGGGCCGGGACACACTCAGAAGTGTGCAGTATTGTGTGGTCGATGAGCAACATGGGCCGGGACACACTCAGAAGTGTGCAGTATTGTGTGGTCGATGAGCAACATGGGCCGGGACACACTCAGAAGTGTGCAGTATTGTGTGGTCGATGAGCAACATGGGCCGGGACACACTCAGAAGTGTGCAGTATTGTGTGGTCGATGAGCAACATGGGCCGGGACACACTCAGAAGTGTGCAGTATTGTGTGGTCGATGCGCAACATGGGCCGGGACAAACTCAGAAGTGTGCAGTATTGTGTGGTCGATGAGCAACATGGGCCGGGACACACTCAGAAGTGTGCAGTATTGTGTGGTCGATGAGCAACATGGGCCGGGACACACTCAGAAGTGTGCAGTATTGTGTGGTCGATGCGCAACATGGGCCGGGACACACTCAGAAGTGTGCAGTATTGTGTGGTCGATGAGCAACATGGGCCGGGACACACTCAGAAGTGTGCAGTATTGTGTGGTCGATTAGCAACATGGGCCGGGACACACTCAGAAGTGTGCAGTATTGTGTGGTCGATGAGCAACATGGGCCGGGACACACTCAGAAGTGTGCAGTATTGTGTGGTCGATGAGCAACATGGGCCGGGACACACTCAGAAGTGTGCAGTATTGTGTGGTCGATGCGCAACATGGGCCGGGACAAACTCAGAAGTGTGCAGTATTGTGTGGTCGATGAGCAACATGGGCCGGGACACACTCAGAAGTGTGCAGTATTGTGTGGTCGATGAGCAACATGGGCCGGGACACACTCAGAAGTGTGCAGTATTGTGTGGTCGATGCGCAACATGGGCCGGGACACACTCAGAAGTGTGCAGTATTGTGTGGTCGATGAGCAACATGGGCCGGGACACACTCAGAAGTGTGCAGTATTGTGTGGTCGATGAGCAACATGGGCCGGGACACACTCAGAAGTGTGCAGTATTGTGTGGTCGATGCGCAACATGGGCCGGGACACACTCAGAAGTGTGCAGTATTGTGTGGTCGATGAGCAACATGGGCCGGGACACACTCAGAAGTGTGCTGTATTGTGTGGTCGATGCGCAACATGGGCCGGGACACACTCAGAAGTGTGCAGTATTGTGTGGTCGATGAGCAACATGGGCCGGGACACACTCAGAAGTGTGCAGTATTGTGTGGTCGATGAGCAACATGGGCCGGGACACACTCAGAAGTGTGCTGTATTGTGTAGTGTCAGTGCTCACCTCGGCTCCGTCTGCACTTCTGACCAGCAGTCTGTAGTGAAATCTGTGTGAGTCGTAGACGCTGTGCAGTCGGTCTGTAGGAGCTCTGAGACTCACACACAGCGAGCGGTTACATGAGGCGACGGACAGCAGCGGCGGCTCCAGCGTAGCTTCAGGAGAACACACACACACACATTACACAGGAGAACACATAAACACATTACACACATTACACAGGAGAACACACAAACACATTACACACATTACAAAGCACTGATACCCAATCAAACAATAAGCAAACTTCAAGTACATTTTAAAGTATGCCTGTAAGTGTACTGTTTCAATGCTACTTGTGACTAAACTAGTCCGCTTTTTAGTGTGTAAAAGTAAACATTGAGTGCACAACTACTTCACACTCCATTTCCTGTGTACTGCAACTATACTACTAGTGAATGGATAGGTATACTGAGAGTTTACTAGCTAAAAGCTGCAGTGTGTAAGTTTTAGCGCATCTAGTGGTGAGGTTGTGAATTGCACCCAACAGAAGTTACGGTGGCCGACAGGAAGTGATGTCGTCGTCTGAGACAGCAGAGAGTAGCCAGTTAAACAATGAGCTTTCTTTACAAAGATACATTAAGAGATTGTTTACTTAATTATTCAGTAAAACGATGTTATTATTGCGAATATTATTGTTATTGCGAATATTATTGTGACTTGTTCATCATTGTGTGAGTGTTTTATTCACTGACTTTAGCAGCTTCTTTACACGAAGAACAAAACAGTGACGAAACGCGTTTGTCCGCTCAGGGCCACCGTAGAAACATGTGGATGTAAGCACGGTGTGTGTAGAGAGAAGTGCTCATTCTAAGCTAATAAAAACATAACGGTTCATTATGTAAGATCTTTATACACCACTGAAAACATAGTTATGTATATGATATCGCATTCCTGTCAACAGATCCTCCTAAATATTACACAATGCACCTTTAAATGAAGCACATTTTTTAGTTTATGAAAGCATACTGAAGTAAACTCAGTAAACTACTAGTTTAGTAGTTTTATACTGCAAGTATACTTGTAAGTTTTTTTTAAGTAAACTTAACTGGATTTCATAAAAATTCAGATACTTAGAATTATAAACGTTTTCTTTATAAATCAAGATTTTCAAACAATGTAAGTTTCTAAGACAGTATGTAAAACTATGTGAAAAGTATTTAATAGGCTACTCAATCAAAAGATTGAACACCTACAATATAAGTATACTTAGATTAGATTTTGATCAAAAGATTGAGTACATGTCACTGTTATCTGGACTTATTCATCTTTAGTTTCACTTTCATGGACTTTCAGTTTGTTTTCATTCATCACGTGTTCCTTTGTTCGATTTTCCCGCCACTCATCAGTTGCCATAGACACTCATCAGATCATCAGTTGCCATGGACACTCATCAGATCATCAGTTGCCATGGACACTCATCAGATCATCAGTTGCCATGGACACTCATCAGATCATCAGTTGCCATGGACACTCATCAGATCATCAGTTGCCATGGAAACTCATCAGATCATCACACCTGTTGGTCATCTCATTATCACGGTGTATTTCAGTTCCTCTCTTCACTGTGTGTTTGTGTGTGCTTGTTACGCATGCCGTTACTTTATCTTTGTGGATTACCGGAGTTTGTTTTCATTAAAGAACCATTTTGTTTATAGAAACCTTTTTGAACTCTCCTTTATCTCCATCATTGTGACACATGTATAGTCCAATATACTAAGACCTTTCTGTCAGTATAAGTCAAGTATGCTTAAGTGCAATTTTAAGTATATTTCTGAGAAGTACATGAAGCAGAATGAAAGTATACTTTCTTATTTTTAGTTTAAAAGAATAATACTAACAGCACACTTAAACTTTTTTGTAAGGGAAGGAAAATTGACTTTTATACATTTTTAATAATATTTGAAAAAGCGTTAAAATATTTTATAGGTATATTGTGTAATTGGAGTCAATTGTTTTATTTGTGATAACGCAATGAAAAATGCCAAATTGTGCTGACATAATTGAAAACTTATTTTTGAGAACATTTGCTTTTAGCAGCGTCTGATCCTGGAAATGTATGTAAACCAATGTGTTTATAATTATGACAATACATTAAAATCGTATGGTAAGAAATACCAGTTTGTAATATCAAGCGACATCATGGTTTTGAACAGCTTAAACTAACTGGATGTGAGCGACACACTGAGTTTACAAATGGCAGCTCCGCTCTGACAGTAATAATAAGATAACACAATCGCTGCTATGTGCAGTAACCATGATCTGTGGTTCATGTAGATAGAAATCTCTCTCACTGTTCAGGATGGGTTTGAATGGGTGGCTGTCGGTATACGAGGTGTGTTTGCCCAGAGAAGCAGTCACACTGATGTAATAGGTTTCCTCCACGTTGGATAAGGCTTCTGTGAGGTTACATCGCAGAGGAGACGTCACATTCTCACACTCCTTCACCACCACTGCTGTCCCACTGCAACACAAACACCGTCAGAACAAGAGACCGTACACACATAATCCACACACTCACCAATGGGACCAAACACTGGTTTATCGAAGGGTGAATGTTCTCAGTTAATGACACTATCTGTTCAAATCATCTTCGATTCTGATTCCTGTTCTGGAAAAACCCTTTTGAAAGATTTATTTTTAAGAGTGTCTGTCATTCCACATTAAGCCTGTTTCCTCTCTCATGTGCTTTTCATTCACAGTAATGGATGACTGTATCCTCAGGCTCAAGGGTTGGGACTGCAATCAATCTCCAGGTCTTGTGTTACTGCAATTTGGGAACTTTGGAAAGACCCAAACATCTCCATATTAATGCTTTCCATGTGACTTCACCTCTCTCTCTCTCTCTCTCTCTCTCTCTCTCTCTCTCTGTCTGTCTGTGTGTCTCTCTGTGTGTCTCTCTCTCTCCCTCTCTCTGTCTCTCTCGCTCTCTCTCTCTCTCTCTCTCTCTCTCTCTGTCTGTCTGTGTCTCTCTCTCTCCCTCTCTCTCTCACACTTTCAAAACCAATTAAAATCCAGTAAACATTTTTTCATAGGACTGAAATACACACAGCCATGTTTCAGAGCCTGTTCCTCATTCACTGCTTGTGCGTATGCCATACAGTCATTTTTATCTGATTTATCTGTACTTTTATACAGTCACTTACTTCTAACCATGTCTAATTAAGAGAATGGCTAGTGTATATGATGTTCTGCTCTCTCTCTGTGTGTGTGTGTGTGTGTGTGTGTGTGTGTGTGTGTGTGTGTGTGTGTAAGTCAGATTATACCTGAGTGCCTGTATTCTGACGGAGAAGCGGACGCCATCAGGAGATCCGGGACCCTTTTCCCAGGACAATAAGTGGACGAAGTACTGGGAAGACAGGACCAGATGTACCGGGACAGGGATGTCCATGCTTAATGCTTCAGAAGGAGAAAACATATTTAGATAAAGTTATGAAATACTCAAGTTTTCAACTCAACACTGGGTTCCTGGCTTAAGTTTAAAGAACACATCATGACAAAAAGGTTCTACATCAGAAGAAATGTCTTAAAGTCCCCCTGTGCTGAAAATCCAGCTTTTAATGTAGTTTATATGTCTATGTGGTGTTTTTAATACGCTTTAAGACAAAGCATGTGTAAATTCATAAGTCGACAGCATTGCTGAGTATTTTCTCCTTAAAACTGCAGTGAACCAAAGACAGTCTCAAAAACACGGTTTGAAATCGCTGGTGTTTCTGACGTCACAAACTACCTTGTAACCAATCAGATCAACGTGTGATCGTCAACGAGTGGATCTCTGAGTGAGTGAGTGAGTGGAGGCGGGGCTCATTTGCATTTTCATAGAACCACGTATACTAAATGAGGCAAGGGTGTAGAGTTACAATTTTGGTGATCAAGAGTTTTAAGGGATACAATAATTGACTAGAGGAGGACTTTTAAATGATTGCATAACAACGGGTTATTTTGATTATTTCTAGTGATAAAGTAGCTGCATGATCATAAAATATAATTAAAATAAAAAAAACAAACCCTAAAACTAGCGTTTTCCATACCATGACCTTGGCCTTGTAACATTTCACCCCCAAATCCAAAGTAATAATAAAGTAATGTAAATGCACAAGTCGTGTTGTGTGTCTGTGTTGAGGATAATCATGGAGCTCATGTGAAACAGTGAAAACCTTCAAATAAATCTCTGCGCTGTTGATTTTTCTGAATCTTCTTAGTCTCATGCTACTTCAAGAGCCATGGACACAAAGAGCTTACACAACATCGCATAGTTACAGAGGCTTCAATAATAAACAAGTGGAGGAATTGTGGCACAACAGTATCAAGAAGTCTCTCCATAACGGATGACAGAGAAAGAGAAAGGCTGGTCTGTTCAGAGGCCGACAGCGACATTACAAAGAGTTACAGAGAGTCGTGTTTGCTCTACATGTGACCTCTCGTATCCTGCATCGGCCAATGAGACGCAAGCCTGATCTGACTGAACAAAAACTTGGCAAAAACATATATCTGGTCTTATGATCTGATGAGACCAAGATTGAACTTTTTGGGCACAATTATAAAAGGTATGTTTGGTACATACACTTCATAGTGACGTTACACAGATCTTAATTGCCCCCCACCCCACACAACTCTAGAGTACGATATATATGAATTATTTTGAGATTTAACCGCTGGATGTTATATGTTAATGTCCTAGTTTACAGCATTGATATTTTATTTGTTTGTGCAATTCTATATGTTTTCTCCAACAGCCCAAGCTATAGGCATATAGAACGATGCATCAAACAAATTCAGAAGGAATTAAATGTAAATAATGAATAAGAAGGTAACGGGGGAAGAAAAAGAGAAGTGCAGCGCAGAATGGACAAAATCAAGGGTGTGTTCATTCTCGAGTCCATTTGATGAAGAGGAACGCACTTCAAAACAGCGTCTGGGATTCAGCGAAGCTTCGCTGAACTCAAAAGTTCACTCGCTAGTGACCGCTTCTGAGCTGCCATTGGTCGGTGGCGATGATGTCAGCGGTGGGTGTGGCTCTGAGGCTCCGCCTTCTTTGAGGAGTAAATCTTCATCTCTTCCATAGTTGCCAAGTCCGCTTATAATACGCGACTATGTGCTTTTTTTTTTTAGTAAGTCGCATTAAAAAAGCACGGGTTGCGTTTTTTTGGGCTTATTCAAAAAAATATGGTTGCTTGTTATGAAAATCTGATTTCTTTACATCTATGGTCACGGTTGCCGTTTTTTCAATCTCCAATACATTGATTGACACTGTCTGCTGACAGCTATAGCCAATCAGTGCAATCATTTAAGTGCTGTGGCGTAATTCGTCAAAACATTCTGCCGAATCCGCCCCCCTTATTGGAGAAAAATCCCATTCAACGTGCAGGCAGGCGCACGCGACGCTGTAATCCAAGCTATGATAGACGTAAATACACATATTTCAATTTCTACAAACAATGCCTCCAACGAAGTGGTCCAAGTATGGCAAAGTGCAACACAGACTGGGAGAGGAGACCGCTGGGGAGATGATGGACAGAGCAGAGGGAGGACCTTCTTTTGTAAGGTAAATTTGTAATTTTTACAGTGTTTTTGTAATATATTAATTAACACAGGCTTTAATAAAAAACAAGTAGGCCTAGTCCTATACTATACTAACAGAAGATACATACGGTTCAAATTTATTTTATTAAGCTAAATATATGTTACAGCTCCCCTTAATGCTCTTGTCTTTTTGTCCTTTTCAATCTCTCCAATCCTATCCAGCCTCACAGGTGATCGGAGATGAGGATAGTGCGTGCCCTCCGCTTATGCAGTTCGCTGATTTAAAAAAACAAAACAAATGTCCTAATCCGTTTATCCTTTTCTTTGTAAAACTGTTTTTATTTCTTTTTCTTGAACACTTACACAACAATGTACATCACATGTCTGTAACATCACATATAATGTACAAAAAACAAACAAAAAAAACACCGGAGCTCATATTACATGAAAAGTGCAATAGCACAGACTAACATTGGATAATAAAGTATGTACTTTGGAGCCAGAGTTAACAATACACTGCAATCAGTAATAGACACAGATAAGAGAAATAAAGTAAAATAGGGTTAGTGCAAATTAAAATATATTTTCAAATGAATATAATACTTAATCAAGCATTTTGTTCCTCCTCTATTATATTATTCATATCCCCATGCTCAATAAATAATAAAAAGGGACTCCAAATCCTCCTAAATTGTCCTATCTTTTCCCAATAAATGGCGATGAGCCGTTATGTAGAATACACGTCTATCAATACTTGAGTGTCCTTTTTAATTTTCCAGTTGTCTGGATGAATACCAATAATGAAAAGCCCAGGATCCAGTGGCAATCTCACTGAGACTATATGCCATATCATATTATTAATTTCTTTCCAAAACTCTTTTATTTGATCACATTCCCACATACAATGAATTAGTGTGCCTTTTGCACTTTTACATTTAAAACAGGTATCTGGTATGTTGCTATAAATTTTGTTTAGTTTTTAAATTTTCTATTTCTAGCCATTTAGGAGGAGCACTTGCCGAAAAGTGAAACATTATTGCTCTTAACTGGCTTTATGCACAGCTGCACTACTTCCTGAACTTCAGCCAGCTCCTTGTTTCCTGTCTGCCATTATTGGGCAAACTTGATTAATTCAGGTGTGTCTGATTATTGTTGCCATGACTACTGAGGTCAGGCACACCTGAATTAATCAATTTGTCCAATAATGGCCGACAGGAAACAAGGAGCTGGCTGAAGTTCAGGAAGTAGTGCAGCTGGGCATAAAGCCAACTGGGATGCCCAATAGTATGATTGAATATTTGGGAGTTTCAATCCTCCCCTATCGTATGGTAGGTAAAGCAAAGATGTCCGGACTCTTGGGTGTTTATTATTCCAAATAAACTGGATAAACGTTCTTCGTAGAATAGTGAAAAATGAAGTAGTGGGGGCAAAGGGATATTTTGGGTAGTGTATTCATCTTTAATATATTAATGCGACCAATTAATGAGATGGTAAACCTGACCATCTATCTACAGACTTAGTAATTGAGTTTGTTAGGGCATTGTAGTTCAGTGAGGTTATTTTTTCTATATCTGCCACAATCTGGAATCCTAAGTATGTAAATGAATCTGTAACGTTAAGAATGATAATTTTGACTTTTCCTCTTGATTTAGAAATAAAATAGAGGATTTAGACTGATTTATCTTATAGCCAGAAAATTTCCCGAACCTTTTTATGAGATTGAGTAAAGCTGGAATAGATTGGCTGAGCTCTTTAAGAAATAATAAAACATCATCTGCATATAGGGATATGCAGTGTGTTATTGAGCCGATCCTAATTCCACTAATGTTTCTTTCATCTCGTACTGCAATAGTAAGTGGTTCGATTACCAAGAGAAACAAAAGTGGTGACAGAGGACATCCCTGCCGGGTGCCTCTATTTACTTTGAAAGGCCTTGAAACTATTCCATTGGTCAGGACCTCTGCTGTAGGGTGTGTATACAATAACTTAATCCATGAGCAAAATACTTCCCCAAAACCAAACCTTTGTAGAACCTCCCAGAGGAAAGGCCACTCCACCCTATCAAAGGCCTTCTCTGCGTATCTGGAGAGCCCTTTTTATGATGTAAAATATGAAACAACATCTGTACATTGTGAAATCCCTGCCGGCCTTTCACAAATCCATTCTGATCGCGGTTCACTATATTTGGTAAGACATTTTCTAGTCTTTTTGCCAATATCTTACTAAGTATCTTTGTATCAGAGTTTAGTAATGAAATTGGACGATAGGATTCACACTTTGTTTTTGATTTGTTGGGTTTGAGAAGGAGCATAATCAGTACACCTTGTTGATACGATTCTTTAATCATATTTAAAATAGGGGAGGCTAATTTTTTCTTAAACTTCTTATAAAAATCTATAGGAATTCCGTCTGGTCCAGGAGTTCGACCACCTCTCAGATTCTCAATAGCACTTAAAACTTCTTCTTCTGATAAATCTGCTTCATGGTTGTATTTTACCTCATTAGAGATCTTAGGAATTTTAACCACATTTAAAAAAGTTTCTTGTTGTTTCCTATCTTCTGAGCTGTATAAAGAGCTAAAAAAGTCTTTAAACGCATTATTTATTTTAACAGGATCTGTCGTAATATCTCCCCCCTCTTCCTGAATAAAATTAATAGCACTTTCGGACTGCAACGGTTTGATTCTCCATGCTAAAAGTTTCCTTGATCATAATAGCTTTGTTTCAGTTTCATCACACTGCTTGCCACTCTAGAGGAGGACATCTCTTCATACTGGGCTCTAAGAAATACAATTTCCCGATTCATTTTAGTATCATTAATTTGATTTTGAAATAGTCTTTTTTCTAGGTCTTTCACGTTTATCCTTTTCTAATAAAGGAGTGGCTTCAGTTTAATATGTTGCAGGCTCATTTAATGGTAATAAATAATAAATGATAATGCTGAAACTAAATAATCTAATAATTTTGGGTTTGTTTTTGAAGCTCCAGTTGCTTATTTGTCTCGCAAGAGTTGGCAACTCTGATCTCTTCTGTTCAGTCTGTCGAGGTCAGACGCGAGTAACAACATTCACACTAGAGAGTGTGTGTTTCTACCGCATTATAGCAGAACTGAAGCTGTGTTATAACTGATGCGACACTGACACTGTTTTTCATGTTTAATACTGTAAAGCTGCTGATTTTAAAGCAATCTATTGTATAAAGTTGCACCAGTGCTACATTTTTCTAAATGTCATAATCATTTGTTAACAAACAAGTATTCATTACTTCAATGAGCTCATTGTTTCTGCCTTTAATTATTACAGTGTTTAAATTAATACATTTTTGGCTAACTGTGATTTTGTATATGTACATTTCTGAAATACATAACTTAGACAGGTTCCTCTGATAACAGATCACTGTAAATTGTAATGTGGACTCGTACGTTTTCTGTAAAGCTGCTCATCGCTAGCATTACCGTTGTTAATTAGCGTTATGATACAGTACTATGATACACGCATCGGATGGCTGTTGTCACAGTTTTATCTATGTTTATTGTATCTGTCCCTATACAAATAAAACACTTATTAAATAAATTGTTATTGCAGCACATATATAAATTCATATAAACGTCACTTTCACATATTTCCAACTTCTTTTTTGCTCTAAGTGAAGAACGAAACAGACCTTGTCCGTGAGTATCCACCTTATTCCTGACGGGTTTACTGCGTTCTGAATTATGGGCGGCACTTCCGGTTTGAGGAACTTCCATTCAAAAAGACTGAAACTAATCATTTCAAATCATAAGGTTGCCCAACAAATAAAGCTGATCCGTCAGTTTGACTCATGAGCTATCAGAATAACATGAGAATAACGTAACATGTTTAACGTGACATGTTATAACAAGAATATCTAGCCTACGGCAAGAGCTGTTTTCAGTCTCTGCATTCTTTTCCTCATGATTATTGTTTTTCCTTTTGCAATCCGCTGTAATAGTAATAGTGTGATAAAGGTCAACATATACTGCACATTTGTGGTCTGTTCTCCAGATTTAATTTACGATACCATTAATAATTCACGAATGCACAAAGAATCTCTTTTTTTCTCCCCAAATCCTCACGTCTCATTCCAGGTTTGTTTTCACAGGTAAATACAATTTATTATCTGTCAAAATGACTGAAATCACTTAGAAATAGTATCACGCAATGCTGAAGTATACATTTTTTTTAGATTACCACAGTGATATTTAACCGAAAGATTCACGCTTCTGGGGTTCTTCATGGTCTGTTGAAAGTGCCTTGTTGATGCTTTTACACTTTTAAATGTCCTTTTAATGTTCAATGGTTGAAGGGTGAGTAGAATAATGTAATGTCATTGTACACAGTTTACATGTATATTATTGCCTCCATAGAGCTCCTCTTTCACTGATTGTTTACAGCTTAACGGAAGTTACACCCATAATTCACGCAGGAATACTGTGGATAGGGATATCGACTGACACATCAAGGGGATGTTATTCATTACATGCATAATCCATCATATCCCCCATTAAGATAATAAAAAACCTGATTAATTCACTGAATGTTAACCCATGTTTTCACACATGTGCAATGCTAGACTCATATTCGAATATGAAATTCAAGTCTCCCCATTAGAAGTGTCTCTAAAACTAGAAGTTGAAGGGAAATATACTGCGAGTATAACTGCAAACAAACTGTTGTAGTACAAACAGCCCACAGCTATCTGTGTGTGTGTGTGTGTGTGTGTGTGTGTGTGTGTGTGTGTGTGTGTGTGTGTGTGTGTGTGTGTGTGTGTGTGTGTGTGTGTGTGTGTGTGTGTGTGTGTGTGTGTGTGTGTGTGTGTGTGTGTGTGTGTGTGTCTGTCGTTCTGCACTTCTCTTCAGGTTTCCTGTCATTTTCACCACACGAGATGCTTATTGAGCCACTGCCGCCACACACTCATCTTGGCAGACTTATCAGACGACACCGTTTTAAAGCCTCGATGTACAACAAGCTTTTAATATTTAACGGCTCATTTACTAGAAGTGGGTGAACGACAGGCAAACCAATGGCTGTGAATCATATCAAACATAACACAACTAAATCTAACCGTGTATAGAGTACAGATTAAATCTCAGTTTGTGACACTAAAACAACAGTTCTGTTGTTGTGATCCACTGCTTTAACACGAAACGCATGAATATTCACACATGATTGACAGTAAATAGTTCAAATCCATTACTTCACAGTACTTCAAGTTATTTTACTCCATTTTGTTTTTTAAAAGATTTTTAGAAGTTGAAGTGTTCACATGATGAATAGGGGTTTAAGCTTTCGAATGATAGCTAATTCATGATGATTATTCATGTGAGATGTGAAAGGGTGGGATACTGCCAGTTAACAGGTCAAAACTCACTTGGTTTTAGTTTTTATGTTCTTCCTTTGTACAAACACGTAATGCTCCACAAATATATATAATTTGCATAAACATTCCTAGTAGAATGGAAGCAAAATAAAGAAGAATAGCTAGCTTAAATTTTTCGATTGATTTTCAAGAGTTAACCAATCAATATTAACATACATGTATTCACGGGCGTAATTTCCTATGGGGACAGGGGGCTCATGTCTCAAAGATTGCTCACTGAAGCTCTAGTGGGCAGGAATAGCGGTTGCGTACAAACAGCGACGAAACACCAGAAACAACAACAGCTGACTTTAATGTCATCATGGATGAAAAGAAAGAAAGGAGATGCGAGTTGGTTGTTTCAGTAAATTAGCTCAGGTCAGGATAATCATATTTTCTGTCTACACCTGTTGATGTTAGCCTTACGTTGACTGAGCTAACGTTAACATACACTGCTGCTAGCTAACTTCAGACTGTTAGCTAAATATGTAATGTACCATTCTGTGTAGCTTACTAAAAAAAACGTTCTGTACGCCTACCATGAAAACGAGTCCATTTTAAATGGCAGCATTTTCTGTCAGCAACGAAGTGGTGCTGTCAACGTTAACACATTCAAATATTTAACGCAATTAACGTAGCATTGTTCTTTCTGTCGTCCTTTAGCTAGCGTTATATGATCATGCTATTAATGCAAATGCTTTTAAACCATTCATGCTAGGGACGCACCGATACCACTTTTTTCAGAATCGATCCGATCCGATTTGTAATTATGTACTAATTTTGTAAATGTATTTTCCATGTATACTTTATGACGTAATTTTTCGATTTGATCAAGAACGTAAACCAATGCCAATGCTGTTTGTTTATAGTAGCCAGTTAGTTCGATGCTATTTTGTGTGTATAAGACAAACGTGTATAAAGTTCAAAAAACGTTTTGTAAGAGCCGTGGGGAGGTTC
>JAPDVR010000007.1:2748782-2756282 GCA_026230005.1 Gila orcuttii | reverse complement strand
CCCAGAGTATTTCTCTCTCTCTCTCTCTCTCACACACCAGTGTTTGACAGTCAGAGGGCTGTGTTCAGTGATCAGAATGAGACTGTGAATGTTTTGCTACATTTATTTCATAGTGTATAAGCATTACAAGTTTGAAATAGATCTTTTTAAAAATATGATTTTAATTAAATCAAATGAATTCATAAAAAAACAAATATGCTATATCCAGGGCCGGTTCTAGACATATGGAGGCCCTAGGCAATATTCATGTTGGAGGCCCCCCACCCCCAACAAAAAACTCTTGAAACAAATATGATTCCTAACCTTTTAATTTATACAACGTTTAATTTTAAATGTTTTTACTTACACAGTACATAAGTTTGGACACATTACTATTTTTAATGTTTTTTAAAAAGAAGTCTCTTATGCTCATCAAGCCTGGATTTATTTGATCAAAAATACAGAAAAATAATATATAGGCCTATTGAAATATTATTAAAATTTAAAATAATGGTTTTCCTATTTTACTATACTTTAAAATATATTTCTGTGATGCAAAGCTGAATTTAGTGTCATGTGATCCTTCAGAAAACTTTATAATATTCTGATTTATTATCAAATGTTAGAAATGGTGCTTAATATTTATTTTATAACCTGTGATACTTTTTTTCAGGATTTTTTTTTATTATTATTAAAAAGTTGTTTTAAAAAAGTCTTCACTATCACTTTTTATATATTTAACACATCCTTGCTGAATATTCCTGTTTTTTTTTTGTTTGTATTTTTGATCAAATAAATGCAGGCTTGTAGATCATAATAAAAAACTTATTTCAAAAACATTAAAAATAGTAATTGGTCCAGACTTTTTACCAGTAGGCTACTGTATGTACATATTAATCAAACTTCATCTAAGGTAATCTCTTTTTTGTTTAATGAAGATGTTATTGTTATTGTTATTTTGCTGTTTTATTCAATTTATTCACAGTTCCAGAATACCACTTCAGTGATATATGCTTTTATCATCTTTTTTTCATAGCTGCGGTATGGGCAGGATTTTTCCCTCCCATTTAATCAATATTGACTGCAGATAATGTCATATTATTAATATAAGTAATATGATATTATGCATTGCATTGCTAGCTTAAATATGCTATACACAAATCAAGTGGAAGAGAAAGACACGATCGCTACTGATTAGAAAAAAAAAAACTAAACTGATATTATTGGCGATATTATTGGCGTAAGTAGGCTGATGTCAGACAGGGTATAATCTAATCATCAGCAGAATTTAGAAGATAGACCCATGAGATCCTTTATTTGAAACATTTAAAATGTTGTAGTGTGTTGGCTTTTTAACTTTGAATACAAACGTCCTGTCTTTTACTTTTGTAGCGTTTTTAGTCAGCTCCCGACGCGATGTTATTCATTGTACGCGAAAATTCAAAGCGTCGCGTCTGGGCACGTTAAACACGCTCGCGCTCTTTTAAACTCGTAATAAAGCGGTGAATGATTTTTTCCAGAAATGACGCTGATCTACAGTACAAGTTTATATTTATAATACATTGCAATCACTCCAAAATAGATGACGACAACGCACACCCCTGCATTACGAGCTGTGCCTCTTTGCGTGCCTATTTAGACTTTTGCTTCGCAGCACCTGATGGGCTGGCGTTAATGTGACGTAATGCAACAGTCTATGGTAAAGATAAACATCGTCACTATTTTTAGTTAATTAATAAATATTGAAATAAATTGTAGATAGGACATTTGTACATTTTTTAATTTGTTTATTTTAGTCCTTCTGTCTGGGCCCCATCCCACCAATCGGGCCCTAGGCACGTGCCTAGTTTGCCTTTGCGTTAATCCGGCTCTGGCTATATCGGTGGTCTCTGGGGAAAACATGACTGTATTTTTTTATTTATCAGGGTGCATGTAAAGAACTTTGAAATTTGCGGCTCTCACAAGTTATCTCACACATTGTGTGAAATGTTTAATAATTCCTCAAGTAGTGTCTGTGAGAAAATCCCCACATAGGCCTATTTGTAGTGAGAGAGCAACAATGAAGACTTTTCGAATCTGTGATGCCTCAGGCCGAGCCCATTGATAGCCTGCTTATAAGCTCCTTCCGATCACCAGCACATCTTCAGAGAAATACGTTACTTCGTTACTTCACAATAATGTTCAGGATATAGGGTGACCGAGCAGATGAGCCTCTGTGCATCATGTAATGTTAGTCTGCTAACACCTTTCCAGAGCCAAAGTTTTGTTCCTACTAAATTTATTTCAAAGCATAATCGTAAAAGTTTAAATATGATCTTTTAAGAATAAAAAGATTGTTTAAATTAAATCTTTACAGTTTTAATACATTCATATCTTTTAGAAGATTACTGTAATGATTTTGTTTAACGGTGACCTAAAGTATAATTTTATTAATATAGTCATAACCATAATGATTTTTGTACTGTAACAGCATATTCTACCCCGTACACCTAAACACGACCAAAAACTGCATTTTTACATTGTTTTTTACATACTGTTTTGCACTCTCACACACTAAGTTGGTTCCATAAAATCAAATAAAGTATATAACTCAATGTATAATGACAAAATGTATTCAAACAATTTAACCTTAGTTTTAGCTAAATTAATATATATAAAAATTATATATATATATATATATATATATATATATATATATATATATATATATATAAATATAAAATATAAAAACTCCTTACATTTTCATAGTGCCGAAGACGTAGTTCTTTATGCAATGCTAAAAACAGTCCAAAAAGCAAATAGTTTAAGTTGTCATAAACAAAGCCCAAGGAACCTTCAGTGATAAACTACAGGGTGAAATGAATGCTTGAGCCCCGAGATGCAGGACAGATGAGCCTCTGGGGTACACTGTCACAGTAAAGTTAGTGTGCTTTCCAGAGTTTTATTCATACTAAATTCATTTAAAAGCATAATATTAAAAGTTTAAATTAGATCTTTTAAAATTAAAAGACTGTTTAAATCAAATCTTTAACGTTTTATTAAAATTGTATCTTCTATTTATCTTCTTAGAAGACTTATGCATGATATAAATGATTTTACATAAATTTAACCTAAGGTATTATTTTTACTAAACAGTTTAAAGCAATTTTACAATTTTAAACCAAAACTGTACTTTGGTATCTTAGATCTTATACAAAAATATTTCAAACAGTATTATTGTCCATGCCACATGAAACATGTTGTCAAAGTTTGTCACAATGGTTTTTGTTTTTGTTTTTGTAGTTGTTGTTTTTGTTTTTAAGAAATCAGGACTCTACATTGCTCTTATTTAGATTAAGTTGTATCATTTTGAAAACCACCGCACATTTTCCTTTTTGGTCCATCACACAGCATATTTAATTTTACTCATCTTAATTCAAAGCATGATCTCACTTTTTCTACGGTAGCTATGATCTATTGTACGTATAAGGTGTATATCATTTTTTACTTTTCTTGTATCTCCCGAACTATCCTTAAGTGTGGAAACATACAGGGTGAACCCCTTTACTGAGAATATACTATCGGTTATCTACTCAAAATATATATATGTAGAACTTTAAAATGTTATCATTTGTTGATGCGACAGTTTGTCTATTGGAACAGCCTTTGGGAGAGCTGATGATACTATAGCAGGAAACATGACCTTTGACCTCCTCCATTTTGGAGGCTTACAGCTTAGTCCTTAAGCGGCTATAGTAATTTATTGCCATGTGTAACCTGAAAAAACAAGAGGCGATAAAAAATGTTAACGATGACCTACCGTGGACCTCATGGCTACAGCTGTGAGAGGACTCCATTCATAAAGAACATTGTGGACACACAGCTCTGACGTTTTCCAAGAGTATTTTGCCCAGCCTCTTCTTTATAAATAGCCAAGACAAATCATTTCTGGACCAAAAACTTTTGCACCCACACTCCTCTTACCACCTCATCAAAAGATATGTCTAAAAGTAAGTATTGTCTTTATAATTCATTGCTACGGTGTTTTATTTAAAAAGATTGTTTATACATAAGGAAATGACGGTATAATTCATTAGAGTTTTAAACATGCTATTGCTGTTATAGCATGCTTTGTTGCTCTTACACATTGTTATATGTTCTATATAAAATGTCTTTGACGTCATATATGTTTCAGAAAAAAAAAAAAAAAAAAAAAAAAAAAAAAATATATATATATATATATATATATATATATATATATATATATATATATATATATATATATATATATATATAATCCCCCCAATCCAATCACAGTTTACTGTAGTTGGCAACTGCGGGATTTCCATAAAGGACTTTAAAATAAATGGTTTGGTTTTTATTCAGTTTTAAATCTTATTTAGATTATTTTAGTCAGACATGGTTATATGTGCATAGGCCTATTTAATTATTTAATCTGTATTTTATTCCTCTTCAGTTACTTACTTTTTAAATTTCGGTAGGCTACTTTTTAATTCTTCTTTTACCTTGTCTTTGATTTTAACTTTTAGCACTTTGCATGATAAAATTGTTTAAAATGTAAGCTATAAATATGAATGGCACAATGTGATAACCAAAATATATATACAAGTTAAGTCAAAGCTATTTATATAGCCTAGCGTTTTTCACAATACACATTCTCATAATTTAGTTATACATTCTGACGCAGGGCACCATCCATCGTCTTCTTTCAGATGGTTCAATATTTATGATATTATGCTCCCCTGAATGACAAAGAACTGTAAACTTCATCATTGTACTCGAATGCACTGCGTTACAGCCTATAGGATGATTGCATGATTTTTTCCATTTAAAATAACATGGTCTTTCCTTTTCTCTCTCTCTCTAGAGACAGCAAACACTGCAGGACAATCGGGCATCCAAGTAACATGTTAGTGTGGTTTATATTTATTTTTAATGAGAAACATTATAGAGTGCAACAGGCGTTTTCTGGAAGTAAAAACACCAGCGACTGTGAAAAAGGGGCGCAAGTACTCTATTGGCTGTATAATGAACTGACAGATATTTTATGTAAACAGGCAAAATCTCTTCATCTGATGGTGGCCATGTGTTTTCGCCTATCATAACTGGTTTAACTCATGGCTCCTCCATTGACATCAACATGACTTCTGCCAAATCAAATGTACCGGCAAATTGTAAGTGTAATAAAACAGTTTTACCTCTGTAATGTATTAAATTAATCTTAATTAAGTAGTCCGAGTTAACTATTTGGGACCAATTGGAAATTTGCATTCTGATCTAACAGCGTCATGTACAAATTTGTCATGCTCCTGGATTATTTTACTATACTACATTACTATAGCCTTTTATTTACTGCTGATGTTATCAAAGCCACGAATTAACTCAATTCATGGTTCCAATAGTAAAATAAATGAACAATTGACAGATATTTTATGTAAACAGGCAAAATCTCTTCATCTGATGGTGGCCATGTGTTTTCGCCTATCATAACTGGTTTAACTCATGGCTCCTCCATTGAGATCAACATGACTTCTGCCGAATCAAATGTACCGGCAAATTGTAAGTGTGATACATGAGAAACTATTAAAAACAGTTTTTCGCCTATGTAATGTATTAAATTAATCTTAATTAAGCAGTCGGAGTTAACTATTTGGGACCAATTTTAAGGAAAGTTACATTCTGTTACAACAAATTTTAAATATTTTTGGTACTATTGAATCAAGTTTTGTAGAATAAGCCATGATGAATTTATCTTATCTGGTGTCATGCTCCTGGATTATTCAGAAATGTAACTATAGCCTTTTATTTTACGGCACTTATTTTTTTTACTACAGATTTTATCAAAGCCAAATACTGTCCAAAAGGGGCAACTGGGAAAGAAGAGAAACAGGTCAATACAAGGTTAGATTCAATCTTTATATTCTTTCCCCATTTTCCTTTCCCTGTTTTAATTTTTTAATTTTTATATTCTCAGATCATCAAGGGTTTCTGAAAGCAAACACCAGTCAGTTGGTTGAAAATATGAAGAACACTGATCCAATCATTGACGATCTTGACTTGCACAATAAATCAATTGCAAATGTGCGAGCGAATCCAACACGCTGGATGAAGATGAGGGAACCGCTGGACTGTGTGATGAAGATGAGGGAACCGCTGGACTGTGTGATGAAGATGAGGGAACCGCTGGACTGTGTGATGAAGATGAGGGAACCGCTGGACTGTGTGATGAAGATGAGGGAACTGCTGGACTGTGTGATGAAGATGAGGGAACCGCTGGACTGTGTGATGAAGATGAGGGAACTGCTGGACTGTGTGATGAAGATGAGGGAACTGCTGGACTGTGTGATGAAGATGAGGGAACCGCTGGACTGTGTGATGAAGATGAGGGAACCGCTGGACTGTGTGATGAAGATGAGGGAACTGCATGACTGTGTGAAATGTGAAAGCATTGCCAAGGACCTGGTCAACGCTTTGTGCAAGCCCATCATCAAAATGTTTTAACATATCGTAAATCTCAATTGTTTGATAAATTATCTAACGATTATACCTAACTATCAACAGTTATATGTGAAACGAGCTCAGTCGCATTAGAGATGGATTCTTGTTTATATTGAACATTGTTATTGAACCGCATGTTTAACAGCTCTAGGGTTCTTAAATTGTTTACCGCGGTTTCATTTTGAACAACACTATCGTAACACTTATCGTATCGCCGGGTGTGATTGTAATGTTTTGTATGGTGTTTTTCTTTACACTTTCCCCCTGGATATCTGGTTCCTACAGTTAGCGGTAATGTTAGTCAACTCTATGTCTTCTCTTTGTTCATATACGACAGTATTCACATGAATTGGCGTGATTTAATAAAATGACGGTTTAAACCACCATCTTCATTTACATTTACATTATATTATACCATCCTAGTTTTAAATAGCACTTAAATGTATATTTTACCCTTTATGCGGCTACAGAATACCGCACAAGGATCTCTGAAATATTTTTTTGTAAAACATCTATGTAGGTCGTGTATAACATCATTTTAAAAATACACCAAAACAAAGAATGAATACATCTTTCTATAAGTGACCATCAAAACACAGTGCATCCGTGTACGATGATTTATCAGAAAATTACTTTTGTCGCTTTTTCTGAATAATCTCACCAAGTGCGGGTGCTTGATAACTATTGAACAACCCTGAATTCGGTTACTCAATAATGCGCTAAAGGTCTATAACTGAACTTTAACATCTTAATAGTTGGTAAAAGTTAACTTAAAATCTGCGCAAAATAAAATACATCCTAGCTACTTTCTAAACGCTTGTTACAGAGCTTATTGCGACCCATCCATATCTTTTGTTGGAAAACATATGGTGGATTTACTCAACTTTTTATGTCAACAGGTTCTACAGGGTAATGTTGCATTTACAGTAATTAACATTGTTTATTTCAGTAAACTTAAGTTTATTACATAAGATTAATTCACTGCCATTTAGTTGAATCAGGTTAACATTCTTAATTTAGTCC
>JAPDVR010000007.1:2538782-2746282 GCA_026230005.1 Gila orcuttii | reverse complement strand
TTTGGTTGCACAAATCATGACTAGATCATGTAGTAACACTTGAGTCATTACTAGTTAGTTCCCATGATCTTCACTTTAGAATACGGATCCAAATAATTAGTAATTCCCATAGAAGTATGAAGTAACACTTTCATCTGTGCACTATTACTTCCTAATTCGTTAATCAGAGTTTCTTTTTAGTTAATAGTAGTTACTAGATTGTTAGTAAACTTTTCAGTAGTTCTCTGGGAAGCATTAAAAAATAGTAGTTATTGATTAGTTAATAGTGAACTACCAATTACTTACTAATTCGTTAATCAGAGTTTCTTGTTAGTTAATAATAGTTACTAGATTGTTAATATTGTGTTACTCATTGGTTCTTGTGTAGTTATTCATTAACGAAGGAACTGTATTCTTAAGTGTTACCATCAGGAGTAGCAGAAACACACAAGTTCTCACACAACCTCAGTTTTGCTATAGTTTAGATGCAAAAAAAAAAAAAAATAAGGAAAACCAGGACTTAATATCAGACAAGCATGCTGATAATGAGCTTATGCCTTTTTTGTAGTTTTTCTTTAGGGGTAAATAGATTTGATTTGAATCAACACAGTCTCAGTCTGGTTTGACGTTTGATATTCGCGTATTTATGGACCGTCTCTAAAGTTACATGTGACATTGGTATAAACGTCTCTAACTTCAATAGCATTTGAAGACAATGGCTTACAGTCATAAAACCAACTAAATTGTTCATCCAGGTCTCAGGTATGATGCACACCTTTTAGATTTTTTTAAATGTATTTCACTACTGAATGGGATCGTACACAAAATATGACATAATTTAAATATTAAAACGATACAAAATACATCAATTTGGATCAATTTGTATTAAGATACAAAATATCTTAATATATCAAACATGTTTATTTGTTTTTCTTCATTTTATTTCTGACCAGATAACAGCCGGCACGGCAGGGTCACAGGCAGCAATGGTAACCGCACACAAGCCTATCATTTTACATTTACATTTACATTTATTCATTTAGCTGACGCTTTTATCCAAAGCGACTTACAATTGCTATATATGTCAGAGGTCGCACGCCTCTGGAGCAACTAGGGGTTAAGTGTCTTGCTCAGGGACACATTGGTGTCTCACAGTGGATTTGAAGCCGGGTCTCTCACACCAAAGGCATGTGTCTTATCCACTGCGCCACCACCACCCCTATCAGCACACAAGCCTATCGGCACACAAGCCTATCAGCACACAAGCCTACAAGCACACAAGCCTACCAGCACACAAGCCTATCGGCACACAAGCCTATCAGCACACAAGCCTATCGGCACACAAGCCTATCGGCACACAAGCCTATCAGCACACAAGCCTATCAGCACACAAGCCTACCAGCACACAAGCCTATCAGCACACAAGCCTACCAGCACACAAGCCTACCAGCACACAAGCCTATCAGCACACAAGCCTATCAGCACACAAGCCTATCAGCACACAAGCCTATCAGCACACAAGCCTACCAGCACACAAGCCTACCAGCACACAAGCCTATCAGCACACAAGCCTATCAGCACACAAGCCTACCAGCACACAAGCCTATCAGCACACAAGCCTACCGGCACACAAGCCTATCAGCACACAAGCCTACCGGCACACAAGCCTATCAGCACACAAGCCTATCGGCACACAAGCCTATCGGCACACAAGCCTACCAGCACACAAGCCTACCAGCACACAAGCCTATCAGCACACAAGCCTATCAGCACACAAGCCTATCGGCACACAAGCCTACCAGCACACAAGCCTATCAGCACACAAGCCTATCAGCACACAAGCCTACCAGCACACAAGCCTATCAGCACACAAGCCTACCAGCACACAAGCCTATCAGCACACAAGCCTATCAGCACACAAGCCTACCAGCACACAAGCCTATCAGCACACAAGCCTATCAGCACACAAGCCTACCAGCACACAAGCCTACCAGCACACAAGCCTATCAGCACACAAGCCTATCGGCACACAAGCCTATCGGCACACAAGCCTATCGGCACACATGCCTATCGGCACACAAGCCTATCGGCACACAAGCCTATCGGCACACAAGCCTATCGGCACACAAGCCTATCGGCACACAAGCCTACCGGCACACAAGCCTACCGGCACACAAGCCTATCGGCACACAAGCCTACCGGCACACAAGCCTACCGGCACACAAGCCTATCGGCACACAAGCCTACCAGCACACAAGCCTATCAGCACACAAGCCTACCAGCACACAAGCCTATCAGCCCACAAGCCTACCAGCACACAAGCCTATCAGCACACAAGCCTATCGGCACACAAGCCTATCAGCACACAAGCCTACCGGCACACAAGCCTATCAGCACACAAGCCTATCAGCACACAAGCCTATCAGCACACAAGCCTATCAGCACACAAGCCTACCAGCACACAAGCCTATCAGCCCACAAGCCTATCAGCACACAAGCCTATCGGCACACAAGCCTATCGGCACACAAGCCTATCAGCACACAAGCCTATCGGCACACAAGCCTATCGGCACACAAGCCTATCGGCACACAAGCCTATCGGCACACAAGCCTATCGGCACACAAGCCTACCGGCACACAAGCCTTCCGGCACACAAGCCTATCGGCACACAAGCCTACCGGCACACAAGCCTACCGGCACACAAGCCTACCAGCACACAAGCCTATCAGCACACAAGCCTACCAGCACACAAGCCTATCAGCCCACAAGCCTACCGGCACACAAGCCTATCGGCACACAAGCCTATCGGCACACAAGCCTATCGGCACACAAGCCTACCGGCACACAAGCCTATCAGCACACAAGCCTATCAGCACACAAGCCTATCAGCACACAAGCCTATCAGCACACAAGCCTATCAGCACACAAGCCTACCAGCACACAAGCCTATCAGCCCACAAGCCTATCAGCACACAAGCCTATCAGCACACAAGCCTACCAGCACACAAGCCTATCAGCACACAAGCCTGCCGGCACACAAGCCTACCGGCACACAAGCCATGTGTTAAGTACACAGTTATTTTACACACCCCAAACAATTCATGATTTCAAAACACAGATCATATAGTTTATTTCAGGTATATGTATTTACTTCAGCCATACACTGTTTAAATGGAGTGCACACATTTTCACATTGTAGGGTTATGTAAACATGTTCTGTTCTATTAATCATTGTTTCTTTGTTACCATGTTGGAGAGAGGTCTGTCCTGGGGGAAGAAAGGCATGGCCAAGGGTGCAGGACTGTGAGATCCTGTGGCCATACCATGTGCTGCCATGTTGGAGGGGGATTTGGGGTTTAGTTTGTTTTACTTTGTAGTTGTTGTCCATTTTGTTTTCCCCTTATGTGTAAATTGGTTTGGCCAAGCCACTGTATATGTTCCCTTGTGTCTCATTTAGGAAGGTCAGTTTGTTCAGTTCATATCTTGTTTTGTTGTATGCTGATTTGAGTATAGTTATATTTTGTTGACCTCTTTTATAGGCCTAGTTGTTAACTTTTTGGTTTCTATTGTTCAGTGTTTTTGGGGTAAATAAAAGAAACCCTATCTTTCAACAAAAAGCTTCTGTTTTCCTCATTGCTGGGCTGTTTGGTCCGTGACACTGCCTTTGACTCATTTTTGGTAATTGTAGGGAACTGTACAAATACCAATGACCAATCCACAATTATTTGCATAGGCAGCACTTCCAGTCCACCTTCTGAACTCTCCTGAACTCCTTTCGTGACATAGAAAGGTGAATGAGGAAATTGAAAACCACCCGCATTACAAACGCTCCACAGCTGTACCAGTCTCGTGGTCTGGAACGGTTCATTTCTCCTCCATTTCATGTCCACCCAGTCATTTTTACTGGGACGGATCCTTCTCATCTTGAAGTACTCTCTAGGCAGTGTAATTAAAGAAAATCATTAACATACTAAATATAAACAATCTTTGTGTTTGTACTTTGTTGAGTCTAAATGTAGAGAAAGGTGACACATCAGTTGCTGGTGTTGTACAGTGAGGGGTTTGTGTCCCGGTTGTAGGGTATTTTCCCGATCACATTCCCACTCTTCTGTGTTGTCTTGTCAATTCTCCATGATCCCTATAACAATAGAAAAAAATAGGCCCAAAAACAAAACAAAAATACAAATAAACAATAAAAACACATTTTTGTGGTTTATACTACTATACATATTTATCTACTTTATAATATATACTATTATATTTACCAAAACCTATTTTTTTTATTGGGGTAGGGATCATGGAGAATTGACAAGACAACACAGGGTAGAAGAGTGGGGATTTGATCAATAAATGTTGTGAATCTTTTTATTAAAGAGACTCATTATCAGTTTAAATGAATGTGCTGCATTGTGCTCTCTCTGTTCCCTTTACAGGCCATATCATTTGTTTATTAGTAAGGCAACAATATGCTTTTTGCTTTAGTGCATAAAACACAAAATATGAGGAAAAAAGTGTTAAGCGACTCAAAATGATTGACAGGATAACATTAAGCATTAAAATATTATAGTCTACTAAATTCCTATATATTTATATGGTAATTATTGTCTTTCTTATCTCACTTTACACTTAATGATTGTGAGATGCTTGCTATATACATCCAATGTTAATAGGTAAATGTATAATAATAAAGTAAAAAAAATATATAATAAAGTGTTTATAAAAACCTTATGAGAAGGCTACTTACACAATGTCAAAGACTCAAAGCCTGTAATTTTATTCTTACAAAAATAATTGAGGCTCCAGAGATTTACAATATCTATTTCATGTCTCTGGAACACTAACAGGAGGGATTGAAAATATATATTTTTAAATAAATGTATAAAATATTTACATTTTCAAGATGATACTGAATAGCACTGACAAACATTTTGGTCCAAAATCTCATATATGTGTTTAGTTTACTAAAGATCTGGTGATAGACAAGGGCAGATCATATTAATCACCATTTAATACCCCATGACAAGAAAACAGAATAAAGATCCAGTGGGCCTCTTCACGCGGGGCTAAGTGTTTGTGTAGGTTCAGTATATAACAAGCACAAATCTAACCGAAATCTAGCGTCTGCATGCATGGTTTGTGCTTCTTCGTCATGTTCCTTTGGGTCTAAAGCCTGGTTCACACGGGATGATTTTAAAATTGTCGGACGATTTTCCAAACCTGAGAGACCCCACACACAGCGATAAAAAATCACTGGTCTAACAGTTTTGGTCGTACAGTGTGTGGTGCGCAGCCACACGGCAAAATCAACACATCACACACAAACCGATTTGACTCCCGAGTATTTTACATTTACATTTATTTATTCATTTAGCAGACGCTTTTATCCAAAGCGACTTACAAATGAGAACAATAGAAGCAGTTAAAACTAACAGTAGGACAACAATACGTAAGTGCTATAACCCCTCTCAGTTTAACTTAAGTGCAGTGTTTTTTTTTTTTTTTTTTTTTTTTTTTTAAGAATAGAGGAGAAGAGAAAGTGTTAATACTACTGAATCAAGTGCTGCCAAAAAAGATACGTCTTCAGCAGTTTCTTGAAAGTGGCTAGTGACTCAGAAGCTCTGGTTGAGTTAGGCAGATCATTCCACCAACAGGGAACAGTCATGGTAAAGGTCCGAGAAAGAGATTTTGTGCCTCTTTGAGATGGTACCACAAGACGACATTCGCTAGCAGAGCGCAGGTTTCTGGATGGCACATAAGTCTGAAGTAATGAGTTTAGGTAAGAGGGAGCAGTGCCAGTGGTTGTTCTGTAGGCAAACGTCAGTGCCTTGAATTTAATGCGAGCGGCAACTGGCAACCAGTGCAATTTTGTGAGGAGAGGAGTGACGTGTGCTCTCTTTGGCTCATTAAAGACTACTCTGGCTGCAGCATTCTGGATCAATTGTAGAGGTTTGACAGAGCAAGCTGGAAGACCAGCCAGGAGAGCATTACAATAGTCCAGTCTGGATAAAACAAGTGCTTGGACAAGGAGTTGTGTAGCATGCTCTGTAAGGAAGGGCCTGATCCTCCTAATGTTGTGCAGGGCAAATCTGCAGGACCGGGCAGTTCTAGCAATGTGGTCTGTGAATTTCAACTGATCATCAATTAAAACCCCGAGGTTCCTAGCTGACCTTGATGGAGTTATGGATGACGAGCCTAGCTGAATGGAGAAGTTGTGATGAAGTGTTGGGTTGGCCGGGACCACAAGTAGCTCTGTCTTCGCAAGGTTTAGTTGAAGGTGGTGGTCCTTCATCCAGCCAGAAATGTCTGTCAGGCAGGCTGAGATACGAGCAGCTACCGTCGGATCGTCAGGCTGGAATGAGAGGTAGAGTTGCGTGTCATCAGCGTAGCAATGATAGGAAAAGCCATGTTTCTGAATCACAGATCCTAGTGATGTCATGTAGATGGAGAAGAGGAGTGGTCCAAGCACTGAGCCCTGAGGCACCCCAGTAGCTAGATGTTGGGTCTTAGATGCCACACCTCTCCAGGACACCCTAAAGGACCTACCTGAGAGGTAAGAGAGGTATTCCCAGGTGAGGCGGAAAATCTCGCAAAATACCTCGAGATCAAACGTGACTTCTGAGTAAACAATCATGGCGGACGAAGAGGATGCAGTGGCGATAGTTTGTAGTTTGTTTTTAACCGAATCCATCTCCGACGTCCACCGGACTTTCTGGTGCACCATGCCGCCGGCTGTTTTGATTTTGTTTCCCGGTGCTTCCTCTGCGCCTCGTCACCTCGCTTTCTGATTGGCTACACGCCACAGTCCACAGGCTGCATGCTCGTTTGTCCCCGGGGGACACCACACACGAGGAGAAATCGGGCCAAAAAACTCCAACATGTTGGATATCCCCGATTTGAGATCGGAGCGGTCCCGACATCCTTCCGAGCAGACGAGAGCACTCTTAACACACCACACACGGCAGGAATATCTGATCAGATTATTTTACCATAATCGGAGCATACTTAAGATTGTCGGAAGGGGTAAATCGGGGCTAAAATCGGCCTAATTATCCTGCCGTGTGAACCAGGCTTAAGACAAACACCTGCTGGATGCTGCGTGGAGATACTGTGCAAGATAAAAAAGATGAAACTAAATAGATAATGGATAATTAATATAATATAGAACTAAATAGTTAACTAAAGTTCACACATGAAACTAAGAAACTTCATTCATTCATTCATTCATTCATTCATTCATTCATCTACTCCAGACTCGTGTGTGTGTTTGTTTATATGTGAATTTTGATGGTTGGTATTTGAAGTCTTGGCTCATCTGAATTCATCAGAATTATGAACATTCTCTATAGAATTGAGTCACTATGTCTAATGTATATTAAAAAAGGACCATAAAATGTATTCACCAAAAAACATCCAATGATTCTCGTTGACATTCAGGAAACTTATAATTCCTTCATAGTCATGAAAGTCCACCTGAAATTTCATTGAAACATTTCATTGTTATATACTTTGTTATGTACCTTTGAGAGAATGTTTCTCCGTACTTTGTCTCTTGCGTCATTAATTATAACATCTTCATCTAATATATAAATTCTATGTCCCTGGTCACTGTTACAACACTTGCAAATAGCATTGGATTGTCTAAGATCAAAAGAGCAAAAATAAATGATAAGTTCCCTCATTCCGTGTTTCATTGACATTGATAACATTGTCATCTTTACATTTCTATATTCCTGTATGTTCACAGATTATTTTTCAGTTTCAAAGCATTTCCCAAAGATATGAATCATTTTTTTCTTGATTTTTCTTGAAAAAATGCTTAAGTGCAGTGATTTGATCTTTTTTGATTTGTTGAACAAAAGCTTTATGGCATGATTGAGAATTTCATAATACCTGGACTGATGTGACCTCTGAATGACCCTCAGATGTTTGCTTTGTTCTGCTTCTCTTGGGTTGTAACACTACTTCTGGTGGATCAAACTCTGAATGATGTTTCCCTGATCTTTCAGATAGGGATCTCTTGGCCCATTGCTCCTCTTGTTGGTCAATGGTCTGTGACTTTGGAGATGCAACTTGAGACAGACTCGCAAGATTATGCATCATCTGATGTTGTGTGTACCTTCCTTGCAGAGAGTTAAACATCTTTGTAATGAAATCTGCTGGCCGCAGAAACCTCTTTCGGTGTAATATGTGATTCTTCACGATTGAGAACCACTGCACCACATGGCAATTTGTTTCCCTTGTTTTTACTTCTTTAGGTCTCTCTTTGGAGAATCTGCTCAGGTCTCCAAGCAACATGCCACTCCAGCGGGGGAAAGGGCCCATTGTAGTTGCTCATAATGGAAATTGATGATCCCTGGGCAGGAGAATCATTATTTGTGCCGCTCTCTGTCTGTGTGCACCTGGTCTTCTCTTGAACACCATTGAATAAATGTGTGAAGGGAGATGTGTCACATATTGTCTTGATGTTGCTGCTCCTCTCCATGTCTTCTACGTATGGTGGAAGTGTTTCATCCATAGTAGTAGGCTTGGACTTCAGGATTTTTTGGTCCAGTGTGTTCTTTTCTGCCATAACGGCTTTGGACTTGTTTGCTACATGAACAACATAGCCATATCCTGAAAGAGTTTAAGTGCTTCTTGTAGTGTGGTGCTGTTAAGAAGAAGGCCAAAACAATAGGTGGCGTATTCCTTTACAGCATACTCGCCAGTTTACTTAGAAACTCCTTGAGTTACAGCCTTTATTATATGAGAAGAACAAAGATGGAGCACTGTGAAATTCAATGCATCTGCTCTTTTCACTTTTTGGCTGATAATTAAATGTGCTCTGTTTAGGTAGGATGAGACACTTTTTTTATTGAAGGCCAGGAGGACACTACCAATGAGTGCACAGCTAAAATCAGTCTCAACCTGGTGGACCTTCTGTGTTGTTATCTGGCCCAGTTGTTTCAGTGTTTCCATCTTCCAAAACGTGAGAGTTGGTATGGAGTGCTCATTTGATATTAACTCAGATACAGTAACGGGTGTCTTATCCTTCCCCTTGCCAGGGAGAAAAAGGGCATAATAGAGGATCCTTTTGGTTTGGTTGGGGATGCGTGACATGACACTGCCTGTAGCATCTAGATGCAATGTGACAGGTTTTTTTTTTAAAACGTTCTGCCAGTATTCGTAGACCACAATCTGTGTACAACACCAAATGGGTCCACTTGTAAGTGTTGGATATAGCCTGCCACTTGAGAGGCAGTACCGCTGCACTCCTTCATGATCTTCTGACAGAGCATCATCTCCATGATAACTTCATCGTGGAGTCTGGTGCTTTTCCTGACTTCACTAGATATTACCCTTAAGACATCCATAGAACAAAAGATCTGGAGATGTTGCCAGCCAAGATCTCATCTGGTGGTGTGTTTCTCAGGGATTCATAGTAGTGCTGGCTTACTTCTTTTTCTATTGCTGCAGCAATTTTTCCTCTTTTGGTGAATTTGGCATTTCTGAATTTAAATCTTTTTCCTTGTGGGTCACATCGCCAATTCGTAAAACATGGATATCAATACGTTTCTGGCATGGTTTGGGCTTTGTTTGAATCGTAAATCTGTATTTTGCTGTGCAATCTTCAAAAATACAGATGGCAATTGCCCTGAAAAAAGCTGCTCCTTTTTTACGATTTTTTTTTAAATGTCCGATTTTTTTTTTCTGCCACCAGCCTTTGCCCAAAGACCATTTTCTTTTTTGTGTTTCCCTTTTTTATATCTGGCCATGATGCCTGTAACTGCAGTCTGCTAACAGCCCCTCCCCCGTTGGTAAGAGTTTCTAGAACTCAGAACAGTACTGAAATACATAGCAATATTTACATATGATTTAACAGTTTATTGTCATAAATCTAAAAAATCTAAAAGGTGTGCATCATACCTGAGACCTGGATGAACAATTTACAGTTGGTTTTATGACTTTAAGTCATTGTCTTCAAATGCTATTAAGCTTTAAATTATGTCCTATTTGTGTATGATCCTAGCCTGACGTCATCATACTCAGATTCTAGTCAGAATGTGAGTCTGATAATGCTCCATTGGGCTGTGATTATGGGGCGTGTTTCATCCGAACCAGAAAAAAAAATGCCTCTGCAATGCCAATTGTATAGACCGAATCCCGTAGGAAGGACGGCAAAAACATCTTTCCGATCGACAAATACCTTGATCGCGGTTCTTTGTTCCTCTTTTAAAATGAATGTGCTGTCTACATCTTCTATAACTGAAGCGATGGCTGAATCTACACATAAATTCTCCAGCGGCAGCCATTCTTTGTTATAAACGAATTCAACCCAAGCGCTCTTTGGTGACGTGGATGATTACGTTACCGTTGCTCATCTGTCCATCATCGTATAAAGCCCGCCCTGACAATTTGATTGGTCCGAACTATTTTTTGTTCGGGCATAATAGTTCCACAATCGAGTCCAGACCGAACTTCCCGACCAAAAAATTTTGGGGGCGGGGTTTTGGGCTGGCATCCAGGCTAGTATGATCCCATATAGTAGTTAAATACAGTACATAGCAATATTTACACATGATTTAACAGTTTATTGTCATAAATATCAAAAATCTAAAAGCTGTGCATCATACCCAAGACCTGGATTAACAATTTAGTTGGTTTTATGACTGCAAGTAATTTTCTTTGAATGCTATTGAAGTTAGAGACGTTCATACCAATGTCGCATGTAACTTTAGAGACGGTCCATAAATACGCGAATATCAAACGTCCAACGTCAAACCAACTTCATGCCAGTGACAGAGACGATGTGGCAGAGAAACTGTGGATGTGTATAAATCCGAGAGACGTCACTTAATCCCCGAACGCATGCAATGTAAACAAACATGGCCGCAGCCATTGCCCACCATAACTAATCAAATAGCCACATCATTACAAAGGTAAGCCTCCTCTTCTCATTTTTAAAAAATATATTTCCAATCAATTTTGTCGGTGCTTCAGCCCCGAATATGTTTTGAGTGTAGCCCCGAATGTATTTTGAAAAGTTGACTGGCAAATATGAAACCGGACAATAGCCTATGTAAACCCCCAAAATCATAAATTGCCTTATTTCATTGTGCTTTGACTTTGCTGCTGTCTCTGACTGGTGAATGTTGAAATCTGTCTCACACAGAGACGCACCACGTGAGTGATTTCAGCCTATCCTAGAATATCTCCAGGATTATTTATTAAAGAATTAATAAATAACACAGCCAGCACCGCCGCACAGTCCTCTGTCAGATGTGCGTTCTATTATTTATCCGTGTCGGAGTTCCGACTAGGAAGATAGATGTTGCCTAGCAACACGCACCAACGCGCCGTGTGCTGGTGTGCTAGCTAAAATTATCTACTATAACGTGGCTCAAACTTGATCAAACATAATGAAATATGAGCATACCTTCATACGAGCATACAGCAAACATACCTTCTGCGTATTGTGTCCTCTTCCTGGAGTTCTTCCTCGGTGTTGAAGCACATATTTATTTTGGAGCGCCTGGTACTCGGCCAGTGCTACCATAGCAACAGCTTTCCGGGTGGCATCCATGTTTTTTCTCCGACTCAGACGTGCAAAACATACCAGAACGCTTGAAGTGTGGAAGTGACGTCATATCCGAGGGCCGAGTTGGTTCGTTGACAACAATAGAACGCACCATTAGTAAAACCAGAGCCCGTCTACGGAGAGCCTTGGCACTTCCTATTAGCCCCATTGTATCATCTTGGTTGCAGTTCCATGGTTGCACCTTGAACCATTCTCTGGCGCTACCAAGTGTTGGGACTCGAGCACTCGGACTTACCTTAACCAATTGTTCCATACAGATCGTTTGTTTACGATTTAACAACTTCAGCATCTACTATAGACTGTATCGTTTTTTAGGACTATGTCATGGGCTAATGACCTTGCAAATAGTGAAAACAATCTACACCACTTCTCATTGATTTTTATTAATTCACTGATCTTTACTGATGGGTTTGTTGTAAGCCATTGAATTTAATTTGAATTAACCATCTGCCCTGCAACACATTATAAGCTACACATGTTTGTTAAATGAGAAACATAGTCTAGGCTACATGACCTCCTAACACAGACAGATAGATAATCACATTGAAACAGAGAATTAAACAACTAGAGGCACGCCTTGCACGGCTGGAAAGGCTAAAACGGAGGAAAACGATGCCAGCTGCCAGGCCTAAAAAACCCAAGTAATGTCAATAAAAGGCAAAAAAAGCTGCCTTTAGAATTATAAATCCTTGATTTAAAGGAACACTCCACCGTCTTTTCATATTAAACTACGTTATTCCCTTAACTAAGACGAGTTGACACATACCTCTCTCGTCTCAGTGCGTGCACTCAATCGCTCTGGCGCACGGCGACACTTTGATAGCCCAGTTCATGAGCTGAACATAATGGCTGAGATGCTCCAGAGGTGTCCTGAGGGCTGCCGGAAATTTATTAAGGCACTACTGTCAGAGGCAGGGAAAAAAGACAGAGGAAGAAGGTTTGACCGGAACATGAAGGATCTGGGGCTGCAGCTTTTACACAGCAGTCCAAAGGGGTATCGTCAACTGAAGACAATATTTGCTCTTCCCTCAACAAGAACGCTTAGGCGATATGTCACTGGATTTATGAAAATTTCAATTTATGAAATTAGACTACTTAACTTCGACCAGTTTCATAATTTGAAGATATAACAAAATCTGATTATTCAACTTGTTCCGACAGCCTGGCTTCCTGCAGGAAATCATCTCCCAAATGGGAGTCATCGCCACCACTATAACCCCTGTGGAAAGAATGTGCACAGTAGTCCTGGACGAGATGGCAATCAAAAAACAATTTGATTACGACCGGAGAAATTACGCCATTTATGGCGTATCAGGAGCTGCTGCCAAACAAACAATGGTCATCATGGCTAGGGGCATTTTGGGGAAGTGGAAGCAGGCAAGCCATACTTTAGAAAAACATTTGTTTTGATATTGCTGTGTATATTCAAACGCATTTACCTAAACCATGTCTTTCACCAGACTATAGGATATTTCTTTTCCCCAAGTTCAATGCCAGCGGAGGAAATTGCAGCCATCATTAAAGATGCAATTCGCCACCTACAACACATAGGGCTGACAGTATGTAGTGCACAGAGTTTGTGGACTTCCACTCCAACCTTGTATTGACTAAATGTATTAAACAATTTCAAAGGTGCAGGCAGTAATATGTGACCAGGGAAGCCCTAATGTTAAGGCTGTGCGTCGGGGCTAGCCTGGACCCTCTGGGAGGTGAGGAGTCCCACTGCATCCTGGTGGGGGTTCAGAGGGTTCCAGTGATCTTTGATGTACCTCACCTTCTCAAATCAATCAGGAACAACCTGTACAAATATGGCCTACAGGTAAGCACAGTAATGACTCATGACTCATACTGAACATTAAAGATATCACAATGATTCACACACCAGCTCGTATTTATTTATATCCTTAGACACAAGGAAAAAATGTTAGTTGGAATCACATTACCAAATTCTATGAGCTGGACAAGCTTCACGCCATTAGAATGGCCCCAAAGCTAAGAGAGGCACATCCACCTGCCCACATTCTCAAAGATGCACGTCAGTTTGGCTACGCAGGTGTTTAGCTACACTTTCTCTGCTGGTAAAGTTTATCCATCTTTTCAAAGACTTTTCTTCAATAACTAACTGCAGATTGTAATGTGATACTGACCACCTATGCAATTGCCGTATCTGTTGTGACCCAGGCATTTCTGCGATGGTAACATTGCAGAGACTGCCAGCAGAGGCAAAAGATACAGCTGACTTTGTAGCAAAATTAAATCACCTGTTCGACGTGCTAAATTCTAGGTAATTATGTAAAAAAATAGCACCTTAACTTCAAACATACAACTTACTAACTACACTCGATTAACTATGACCTACCTTTCTACCTTCACCCCACTAACTACGACCATCTACCTACAACTATCCTACTTGCAGATCCGTCAAGGATTCAAACCCCTGGCGACGACCCCTCGGTGCAGGAAACCAGGAAAAAGAGAACTTCCTGTGTTAATGCATCAATTGGGTGGCAGGCTGGCAATTCAGGTCAGTAAATAAGGAAAGACAAACAACAAAACTACACCAAATCAACATCTAGGCTGTGTCACGGGACAATACTGAGGAATGGGTGGATCCAAATGTAGCAATATTATAATCAGCGCAATCCAATTCGTCGTCATCCATGCAAAGGTCAAAATCCAAGTAATCAGAATCGTAGTCATCCATGCAATGGTCAAAATCCATTTTAATCAGTCCAAAAACAAATACACAAAATACACAAAATACACAAGAAACAGACTGGTAACAGACCTCAGAAGTGTAGCATGACATTCAACAATGACTCCGCGACATGAACTGAAACAGACAGAGTACTTATACACAGACACTAACAATGTGATAGGGAACAGCTGAGTGCAATCACAAGTGATGGGAACAAACAAAGGATTATGGGAATTGCGGTTCCAGAGTGAATGGTGACAGGAAGGGAAAGAGACCTCTAGTGGACACCCGGGGGAAACACAAACCAGACACTGTGACAGGCTGAGGCTAGGGCTGGGCGATATGGCCTAAAAAAATTACGATTTAAATAGATTTTTTCCCCCTACTTAAAATCAATCAGCAGATGACAAAGAAATTGTTCAAAACAAGTTTTAACTTTATTTTGTTTTGATTTTCCTTTCTGGGATTTGATCTGGATTACCCCCTTGGGGTTAAAGTGTAATCAGAAACAGGGCGGTTTCTTCATTAGGGCGATTGGGTGACGCACCACCAAAGTGTGAAAGGGACTTTTTCAATCACATTCACAATCTCATTCAACCACAGAGTTAACGCTAGCCGTCACTGTGCCTCTGGATATAGTCCAATCAGCGCCATGTCACGTTCTGTGGAGTACCGCCTCTTTTTGGGCGATTTCACTCTGGCTGAGAATCGCCCAGAGTTTTCCCATAGACTTACATTCAAAGATGTTTTTTTTCGAACTGCAATGCATTCTCTATGGGTTCCGGGAGGGCTCGCACTAACGTGCTTACGTCATCATACGTATCCTTAACTTGTGCAGCGATTGGTGGGAACAAACATACACTATTAAAAATCTTTAAGATTAAGTGACAAATAAAATTTGAAAACAATTTTGAATTTGAACAACAAGAAAAAATGAAACACTACTTTAATATCTTTATCAAATGTGATTAAAAAAATAAAAATAAAAAAGAGAACAAGAACGAGAGTGAGAGAGACTGTTGGGACATCTCGCGAGTTGAGGCCAGTTGAACTTGAATAACGCCATGGAGAACGCAGTTAATTTTATCGTGTCATTAAAAGAAATACCATTCAGCCGTCGTAGTAATCAGAACCAGAGTCAGGTGTTCAGGGACCAGAGCTCATTTCAGGAGCAGAAGCAAGTAGCAACAGGAACAACAAGATCTAGGAGGGCCTTGGGAGAAGAAGACAAGCAGAGGCTGTCTAAAGAGGTATTTATTGTTGACCATTTAAATACTCGAGTGTTGGAAAATCTCACTTTGTTTTTACAATCAGTTTAGGAAAGGATGGTAGCAGTCTTTTTTACTCCTAGCATTGTATTTTGAAATTTGTACATTCCATTCGAACACCAACACAATCTTTATCCTACACGTCAACGATTCAGTCAACAATATTATTTGTCGCCACCTAGTGGAATCTTTAATAAAATAAACTATCCGAGTGGATTGAAAATGCTTTACTGGTCAAAAACCCTTGTCAAACTCCATTTGAGCTTGAATTTTGGTAAAATGTTAATTAACGTAACAACACGCACACACACACACACACACACACACACACACACACACACAAATCATCGCTGTCGGACGGCCTTGTATGTCCAAAACTGTTACTTTTCAGGAAACGAAAGAAAACCTGTTTTAAGTTGATTCCTGCACATCTCAAAACCTAAAGTTAAATCTATTAAAAAGTCAGCATGCGATAAAGTTGATCTGAAACATTTGCCCCCCCTCAGAGATTTTGCAGGAGCCGCCACTGATCAGAAACAACAAGCCAAAAAGACAAGATAACAGGCCCTGGCTTTGTAAACAGTAAAAATGTTACATACTGTAACATAACATAACATAAAATAGGTGGATTGGGATTGGAGGGGATGTAAAATAAATAAATAAATAAAAACTTGCATCACAATAAGTGTATTGTGATAGTGAAAACATTTGGTAACTAAACATAATTTTATTAAGTTTAGTGACAAAACAATGTTTACATGGTACAAATACTGGTATGCTACTGTTTTTAATATTGGTTGACAATTTCAATTCAGTTCTTGTGATTTGATTCAATATCGATTTGGATACATAATATACATATAATAGACATATTAGACATAATATTAAAATATTAATTTTTCTGAAAAAATATATATCACCTAATGCTATAAACATACAGAGCCCTGTCAGCTGGTATTATTATTAAATGTTAAAAATAACATCTCAAATTAAATATAATCCATTTTTTATAATAACAGCGTTCTAATATTTTAATGATATAGGTAAAAATATAATAAATATGTAATATAGTTAAAGAGATAACCGATTTTCATTCAAACATATCGACGTACACTACACATTCGAGTTAATCGATAAAATTGATTTATCGCCCAGTCCTAGCTGAGGCACACACTGGAAGACCATATTGCTGTGGCTGTTCCTGTGGAGACGTTTTTTTCTTAACATGAACAAAGGTTAAAACAAGTAGCCTAAATAGATTTTGGAAGAAGCTACAAATTTTTAACCACATGGAACGATTGTTATTTATTAATTTGCCATTCATTTGCCATTACCATTGTTCAACATTGTTTTAAAGAAAATCAAACTTCAATTAATGCATCCATGTATTTTAATTGAGCTCAGTAGGTATAAGCTTTTTCTAGAGAAAAATCAATAACTGCAACATCCGAAAATTAATGATGTTAATATATAAGGTCCTTTTACTTTTCACTATTGCCACCATAAATTGGCTAGGCTACATAGCAGATAACCAGCCGATAACCAGCCGACAGCCAGCCTAAGAAATCAATGTCGCTGCCATTACCATTGTTTATAGATAAAAAAAACTTTATCATTAACACCAGTGAGAATTAAAAAAAAACCTCTGTAAGTAATATACATACGTAAAATATTCACGCATTTTCCTTTTTACATTAGCTAACTAGAACTCAAATAGCAGCTGGTGTTATCGTTGCCGATGCGACGAGAAAGGAAGCCATGAAGCGGAAGTGCCGAAGTGAATTGCCGTAAAGCAGAACCTCTGGCAGTATGAAAATATGTGACGTCATCACATTTTTTGAACGGATTTTTAGAACAGATAAGTGAACTTAAAAATGCAATTTTCAGCTGAGTGTATTATCTTAGCCCCTTATCTTGTATTAACTTTTGCTGCTATCACGCTGTAGGGTATCTGGACTATGTCAGGACGACTCATGCACTTATACATGTAAGAATGCTTCTAACCTCTCTGACTCTGGTCCATAACTCAGGTTGGGCACCACGGAGTCTGTTCCTAATGGCGTTCATTGACACTTTCATAGCGAACTGAGTTAAAACCAAGCCTTCCCCCTTTCCAGCAAGAAGGAACTTGTGTACAACACACGCACACACACACAGCCGGGGGTCAGGCCTCAAAGAGATCGCTATCTCCTCAAAGGAATGCCAGATGCGCAAATGGACATACACAAACATACATGAACCTTTACCAATTTCCTCATTTAAAAGACTTCACTGAAATATATTTGATATGTTGTTATGTTCATCCGATTGCCCAGGTCCTATGAAGATATCTGTGAGTGTATAGTAGTTCTAAACAAACTACAAGGGTTTTTAATTATGCTTTTAATGTAACTTTGCAATATAATCCTCCTTACATGTCGTTTCTGATATGTACAGAACGCCCTAAGGCTGGTCAAGCCATATATGTATATGAACATACCGTAAAATGTATTTTACTATGCTGTACCATATTTTGGAATGATTCTGACCGAATTCGGCCACGGCCATAAAACATCTAAATGACCGTCCTGACAGGACAAAAGAAATTCTGCCCGCCAAAGTTCTGTTGAATGTCATTGGCCAGGGCTCCCCACAGAGGTGTGGACTTCAGTTTCTTTAAGAGAACTGACCCACCTGCCCTCTCTCTTACCTCTCTCCTCTTCCTCGCATCATGTAACTCCTGATCCCCCTCCGGGGATCTTTTCCTTTGTTTGTTTGTTTCTTTAAGTTTTTATTTTCCATTTTCTAATTCTCTGTTCATTTCCACCGACGAGTGAAATGAACTTAGTCTGAATCATCAACCGGCAACTTCAGCTCAAACGGACATTCAAAATCGCCGCGCTTGGCTCGCTCTGGAAGAGCGAGTGAACACGTGACGCTCCCAGGATCGAGACACACACGCCTTCTTCATATCAGCCACACAAAAGAGCTATATATATGTGCAAGTATTTCGTTTACTAAGCTTTCATGGCATTAAGATGTGTTTACCCCCGTTTAGGGTGATATTGATTTCTTGTGGTCTCTCAGAGGTTTGTCCAGGTGAATTTTGCAAAACTGTGATCCTTACGGATCTCTCTCTCTCTCTCTCTCATTCTCTCTCTCATTCTCTTTCATTGTCGTTGTATTTTGTTGTAAATACATTTTATTCCTTGTAACGCTAGTAACCGTATACGTAGTTTTCCTTTATTAAATTCATTATATTCATTTATTGATTCTGTCTCTCGCTCATATACAAGTCCCTTTAATGTTACGATCCAGCTACGTGCTTTACAAATTTATTGATACTTAAAGAGGTATCGTTATAGAACAGGAAAGTTGTTCCTTCTGGCCAGAGGAATAATTTCTCTTGAAAGTCTATAAAGTAGGATAATTTTGTGAGGTTTAATGAGATCGAATCATCAGGTTTGCTGGACAAACATTCGATCATAAATGAATCAACTTAAAGATTTTCCTGACGATCAATCTATGATAGACATAATTGATATTTTAAATATTTAATTATAATCTGTTTTGATTAAGTATTGATATACAATTGAGCTGATAATAACCTAAATAGTATTCCCAAATCGTACTATGTTGAAATGAGTGTTCCAAAGATACCCGGATGGTCTACTATTTCCGGTCAGAATCCGAAGTGCAGATCGATGCACACTCTAATGACTAATATTGCCGTTATAATTTCTCTTCTTGTGTTCTTGTATTTGTTCTTCAGTTCTTCAATGATAGAGGCTTGTAACATAAGTTTTCTGCGTGTGCTAGGATCAACAAAATCCGTCAACATTTTGGCAAGTTGTGCACGAGGGGATTTGCCATCACTGTTTGTCTGACCTTGAGTACTCTGGCACTGGTTCTAATTCAGGAGGTAAAGTAGGGTTTGTTGGGGGAGAGGGTATCGCTGGCCTGAAGAACAAATACAAGAACACAAGAAGAGAAAGAGAGAAGCAGATTATTGCAAAGGCCACCACAGGTAATAAAAAAATATAGGTTACAGAGGCTTGCTCAGAAAACCCTTGGATATTCTCAGAAGAGATCAAGACTGCAGGGTGACTTGTTTCAGTGGACAGCAAGGTACAGAGCAACTGCAAGAGAGACGGTGGTATCATTCTTCTTGAGGGAGGACGTCAGCCGAATGACAACGGGTAAAAAAGAAACAGTCACCCAAAAGAAAAAAAGATGCAGAAGAGGCTGCTGACTGACACACTAAAAAACCTACACAGGAAGTTCTAATCTGAAAATAGGGACCAGGTGTCATATTCGCTTTTCTGTACCCTTAGGCCATTTTGGGTTGTAACACCCACTGAAAGTGACAGGAAAACCTGTTTATGTAAAACCCATGAAAATATCGGGTTCATGGCCAGCACCCTTTTCAAATGTGGGCTTTTATCCTCCAAAAACCTTGAAGAGATGGCTGATGCGACAGTGTGCAACCCTGACTCAAAAGCCTGTGCATACGGCGAATGTTTAAGTTGCAGCACTACTGCTGTGACCATGGTGAGACCTGCCTCCAACAATGCCATTTTACTCAATCAGTGGTCAACCGAGACATCCACATCCGATAAGGAGAAGGCGATAATAACTGTCAAAAAAGAACTGACCAAGACTGAGGATGTTATTGTTGTTCAATTCCAGGAAAAAATGATAAAATTCAAGGAACATCTATTCAACATACGTTGGCAGTATAAGACCTAGAGGCAAGTTAGAGAAGATCTCAGGGACCATGAATGTTTAATTCATGTGGACTTCAGTGACAACTATTTGTGCAAATATGCAAATGAAGTGCAGTCTGTCCATTTTGAGGGATCCCATCAGCAGGCAACCCTGCACACTGTCTCTGCCAAAGAGAGCAGGGAGTCATGTGACGCTTTTCCACTGCATGATACGGTACGGTACGGCTCGCTTCGGCTCGCTTTAAATGGTACCACCTCTGTTGAGGTTCCAAGCGTACCGTACCGATACTAAAATGTGACGTGAAAATACTGCAGATCACTGATTGGTCAGACAGACAGAATCGTCACTACCAGCGTCATTGTATTTGCGAGACATCAAACCCGCTAGATTTAAATAGCCAGTAACAGCCACCGCTGTAGCACCTGTTTTAAAACTACTTGCTTGAAGAAAAAAAACTTCCCAAAAAAGAAATGTCTGAATCGTGGTCAGTGGACGAGAAGTGCAGACGTTCCTCTTGTTGGTTGTCGAGGAGCGGATAAACAATAACGATCATCAGTCATAATCCCACCCACTTTGAAGCGGTACTAACTGCAGTGGAAAAGCAACCTAGCTAAAGCGAACCGAGCCGTGCCGAGCCGTGCCGAGCCGTGCCGAGCCGAGCCGAGTCGTACCACGCAGTGCAAAAGCAAGCGAGCCGAACCGTGCCGAGCCGAACCGTACTGAGCCGTACCGAGCCGTACCATGCAGTGGAAAAGCGCCAATGGACTGTCCATGTCAGTAGTAATACCCGATACCTTGTGTCAAGATGATTTATGACCCTATGATTGACAGGTGGGCGGGGCTAACCTTTGACCTTCCGGAGGATGTTCCGGAGGCCCCTTTGATGTAGGGATTAACCTTTGACCTATCGATCGATCAAGTTGACAGTTGTCTTTGATCCGGGGTATGGCAGCTGTGGGGTATAATAATTTATTTTGACAGTTGTCTTTGCCCTGTTGACCTGGAAATGATCCGTCATTTTGCCAGTTGGTTTTGATCCGGGGTATGATATATCAAGTTGACGGCTAGTTTTGAACTTTTGACCCAGGTATAATAAGTTATTTTGACAGGCGTTTTTGATGTTAACATAATGAAGATAAGCTTTGATGATAATGGTTTGTCAGAAGTGACAGAAGGTTTGAGATTTATTGTCTTTGATGTTATTGGCTTTGAAAAGTCGTAATTCCCCACCACCCCCGGTATTTTCGAGCACATTGCCAGGGACAGTGAGGAAGTTTATGAGTTGAAACACATTGATCTTTAAAATGGTTATAAAATGTACATTTAATCATTTACAAAATATCTTACACATTGATCTTTAAAAGTGTATAAAGTATATTTTCAAAAAATCATCTTACCATTTCAGAGTACTGAAGAATTGGGTTAAAGTTGAAAAGAGTTCCTCTTTTGGAAAGAGTGCCTTTTGCATTTTGACAGTCTTTGAGCTAAATGTGTGTGACATCCGATATCCTGGCATTCCTGAAGCATACTATATACATTTGCTGTGTCTCTGTGTGTGTGTGTGTCTCTCTCTCTCTCTCTCTCAAACACCAGCGCATGACAGGCATGGTCTCTTCGCTAAGTGTGTGCGTCTGTCTGTGAGTGTGAGACGTCACCCTATTCCTGCATCCCCCTGCTGGGGAGTGAAAGTGAGAAAATATCTCACACTAAGTAGAGTTGAAAAACATGAATTCCTTTAAAATAAATATCTTACTGAAGCAATTATTTCAAAAATAAAATCATCTTACCTTTTCACTATGGTGAAGAGTTAAAAAATGGTTAAAGTATGGTTAAAGTTGAAAAGAGTTCCTCCGAGTGATTCTCTCACCGGCCTTTTGCATTTTGACAGTCTTTGAGCTAAATGTGTGTGACACCCGATATCCTGGCATTCCTGAGCACACTATATAAATGGGGATAGTGAGAAAAAGAGATTTTTTCCAATAATGGCACATATCTTACAATAACGTTGAAAAGCACTGATCTTTAAAATTATATAAATGAAATGGTTAATAAAATATCTTTTCAAAACAAAAAATAAATAAATACATTTTCACCTGGGTTGAAGAAGAAAGCTATACAGTTATGAACGGATGATCAGAAATAAAATCATCACTTATTTTTTCACTGTGGTGAAAAAATAAAAATCAGCTTACCATTTCAGAGTACTGAAGAAATGGATTAAAGTTGACACTCTTAGCGCTAAGTGTGTGTGCTTGCGACGCCGGAAGATGTATCCATGGACCGTCTTTATCACCTGTTGTTTTTTCACGATTCATACTAATTTATGGTCGCGAGCATATCCTGAAAAACAACAACTTTGTAGCAAGCCTCAAAGGAGCCGGTACCGCTGTACGTCGCAGTCTGGGTAAATAACAGTGCCAGTTCACCCTACCGATACGCTTTCCAATTAAAAACATCGTATCTCAAGAGAGGAGTGCCTCTTTTGTGACAGTTTTGACCTTCTATCCGTGAAATACGGCAACAAATGCTGGATAGATCTCTGAGAAACGACCTCTCTGTGAACTCTCCTGTACCATTCATAGAACACGCACGCCATCTAGCGGACACACAGTTATATAGCTTTTCCCATTCATTTTCATTGCATCTCAGAATGTATATATATATATATAGATGACGGCTCGAATCCTGGCAAAACCATATCTTGTCCAAACTTCAAGACTGTGCAGCTCAACTCATCAACATGCAAAACAGTGAGTATTTTCTCTTTGTAATTCTTTTATGCTATGTTGTTTTAAAGATTGTTTTTCACATAGGGTGTGAAACAATAGATATGATTTTTTAAATGTGAGCATTATATTCATAAAGTATGATTATTAAAAGTATTTGCGGTACAGATATTAAGTATCATAAACTATGATTTTAAAAATATCAGTCTGTTTATCCATGCATATGTACATTAGACTATGGTGTTTTACATACTGTGTTTTAAAAATTCACATCAGTCTTTATTTCCATGCTCATGTGCATTATGCTATGTTGTTTTAAAGATTGTTTTTCACATGGGGTGAAAAACAGTAGATATGATTTTTAATAATATGCAACATCGCATTCATTTATCATAAAAGTTTGAAATTTAAAAATATGGACCATTGGTGATTTTTTAATAACACCAGTCTGCATACCCATGCTTATGGATTATGCTACGGTGATTTAAATATTGCTTTCATATAGGGTGTTTTCACATGGGGTGAAAAACAGTAGATATGATTTTTAATAATATGCAACATCGCATTCATTTATCATAAAGTTTGATTTTAAAAATATGGACCATTGGGGATTTTAAACACATCAGTCTGCATATCAATGCTTATGTGTATTAATATGGATTATCATTGGATGTAGTGGCTATGTGAAACTGCTTATGTGAAACTTTTTATGTGAAAAAGCTTTTATTATGAAAATCATGGATCAGCCGTCGGCTTACAACAACATACTTCACACTTCTACGAATGTATTTGTGTGTTATAATGCAGCGCTATCTCAACATCTTTTAATGTGAAAAGACGGTGATATATATATATATATATATATATATATATAACGCTATATATATATAGTGTTATAATTTAGTAAACCGATCTTTCGGATAGCTAACCATGTGGCATGGTGTTAGAACATGTGCTGGTTAGCATCTCGTGCTACACTGCTAACGGGTCTCACATATTGTTATGGGCGCTATATCATTTTTCTTTTGTCTGTATATGTTTCAGAAAAACATTGCTGATGCTTGTGACGCTATACTGGTAGATATTTTACCATAGAATCATCGTTTTTAAACACTTTCTGAAGCGTCGCATTCAGGTATGGAATGGATATGCTTGCCCCTAATGCCCTGAGTACAAACAACATCCAGTTCGCAGACAAATAGCGCCCCCCAGTCCTCCGGAGTACAAACAACATCCAGTTCGCAGACAAATAGCGCCCCCCAGTCCTCCGGAGTACAAACAACATCCAGTTCGCAGACAAATAGCGCCCCCCCAGTCCTCCGGAGTACAAACAACATCCAGTTCGCAGACAAATAGCGCCCCCCAGTCCTCCGGAGTACAAACAACATCCAGTTCACAGGCAAATAGTGCGCCCTAGTGCCCTGAAATGATATACCATGCACTCCTTACTAATCCTATGGTTGGAGATGATTTTGTTTAGAGCAAATTGTTTTAATTTACCTATTTAAATGCTGATGTGATGTATTTAAATTTTCCAAGTTTTATGATTTTTAATCCACCATCCAAAACAGTGCAGGCTTCTCAATCCAAGATCCAATCGCTTTTAGCGACATAGCCTCGTTTGAAGGAGCGCTAGACATTCAAATTGTGGTATTTCACAGATCTAACGCCACGGTCCTAGAAACGTACAAAACTTGCGATGAACCCCATCCGAAAACGGTGTTCCTCTATCTCGATAACGGTCATTACTACATGATCTTGAATTTACCCTCGTTCATCGGTTCACCGTACGTATGTGAATTCTGCTACAAAAGTTACACCAAACGCAGAGACCATCGATGCAAACACGTCTGCAACATATGTTTCGACTCAGAATGTTACACCTACCCTAAAACGACCATACACTGTCTAGATTGCATGCGTTACTGTAAATCGAGCTATTGCTTCGAAATGCATAAAAAAAAACCACCTCCTGGTCAGGAAAACCCCGCCTGTGATCTTATAAAATACTGCAAACTATGCAACAAACGTTATGATGTTAAACCGGGAAACAAGAAAACCAAACACATATGCGCTCCGGACAAATGCGTACATTGTCGCGAAATTCTGGTGGACGAGGGTGAACACCAATGCTTCATACAGCCCCTAGCGCCTAAGGAATTTTGCGAAAAATACATTTTCTACGATTTTGAAACACGTTATGAAAATGGGAGGCACGTGGCTAATTTTGTTTGCGCGATCACGTTCCAAGGTGAGAAATTTGTAGCTCGCGGTACGGGCTGTATATCTAAGCTAATCAATCGCTTCAGACAACCTCGATATGAAGGCTACTGCTTCATAGCTCATTACGCCTCCAGATTTGACTCCTTTCTCATTCTGGAGTATTTCTGCAAAGCCGGAATTGCGCTCGAAGTTATCATGCAGGGATGTAAATTAATTTTCATGTACGATGAATCGTTTGCACAACGTTACCTTGACAGTTATTCATTTTTTCCGCTAGCGCTAGCCAAAATGCCATCTGCGATAGACTTGACGACTACTGAAAAAGGTTACTTTCCCCATCTGTTCAACAGGGTTGAAAATGAGAACTATTTCGGACCTTACCCCGACAAAAAGTTTTACAACTACGATAACATGTCGGATATAGACCAGCAAAAGTTCGATGCCTGGTACACCACGGTTCAGGGTAAGCTCTTTGACTTTAAGAAAGAGCTGAAGGATTACGGGGTTAACGATGTGGTCTTATTACGAGAAGGATGTATGAAATATCGCCAGTCGTTCATCGAATGCACCAAACTTGACCCTTTCAGTTTTACAACGATCGCTAGTTGCGCGATGGGTATCTTCAAAACACATTTTCTCGAGAAAAATACACTGGCTCTCACGCACAACAAAGCGTACATTCGACAGAGCAAATGCTATTCAAGTGGGTCGATAGAATGGTTGGAGTATGTCAAAAAGACTCGAAACGTCGACCTAAATCACGCCTTAAACCGCGGCGAAGTATCCTTCGGTAAGTACTTTTTAGACGGTTACTACGAACAGGACGACATTAAGTACGGTTTAGAATACAATGGTTGCGTCCACCATGGACACTGCTGTCGCTTTGAACCCCATCAGACACACCCCTTGTCGGGAGTACCTTATGGGGTTCTCAGGAGACAGTTTGACGATAAGGTCGAAATTCTGCAGAACGCGTACGGTTTGCAAATCGAGGTTCTGTGGGAATGTGAATGGAGCAAAATGAAAAAGACCGATCCCTCCGTGATAGAATTTATGGCCAATTATTCGGCCCCCGAGAGATTGAAACCGCGAGACGCTCTGTTTGGTGGTCGAACTAATGCTTATAAACTCTATCACAAGGTGACCGAAGGTGAGAAAATAAGGTATCTCGATTTCACCAGCCTCTACCCCTTTTGCCAGGCTAGGAAAAGCTATCCGATCGATCATCCACAAATCATTTTCAAAGATTTTGAACCGATTGAAAATTATTTCGGCCTTATCAAAGCGACCGTGTACCCTCCCCGCAAATTACTGCACCCGGTTCTCCCTTACAGATGCGAAGGAAAACTCATGTTCCCGTTATGTAGAACTTGCGCTCGCGAGCAAAACCAGATCACTAGCTGTACACACACGGATCAGGAAAGATCTCTGTCGGGGACCTGGGTAAGCATCAAGCTTTTAAAAGCTGTCGAGAAGGGTTATGTGGTAGCCAAGATAGACGAGGTTTGGCATTTTCCACAACGGTCAGACACGTTGTTTGTCGATTATGTCAAAACGTTTCTGCGTTTGAAGCAACAAGCGTCAGGGTACCCGTTGCATGTGGTCACAGACGCTGAGAAAGAGACTTACATTCGCGAGTATTTTGAAAAAGAAGGGATTCAACTCGACCCTGAAAAGATCAAGTACAACGCCGCCCAGAGGGCAATCACGAAATTGATTCTCAATTCGCTTTGGGGGCGGTTCTCGTTAAGACAAAACCTGCCTCAAACGACCCTGGTGAACGACCCCGAGGATTTCACCAGAATCGTTTTTGGTAATACCGACACGTTGTCCTATTTCACATTCGTCTCGGACGACGTAGCTCTCGTTCAGCATAAACCTAACAAAGATGATGTTTGTAAGGCGCGTGACGTTAACGTGTTTCTAGGGGCGTTTACAACGGCTCACGCCCGACTGGAATTGTACGAATTGATGGACAGACTCGGCGACCGGCTTCTTTACTCAGATACGGACTCAGTCGTCTTTGTGTCTAGGGAGGGAGACTGGGAACCGCCTCTAGGGGATCATTTGGGGGAGCTGACGAGCGAGCTAGACGACGGTGACTACATAACGTGTTTTTCCGCAAGTGCACCTAAATCGTACGGGTACAAGACGGCCGGAGGCAAGACGTGCATGAAAGCTAAGGGTATAACGTTGAATGCAAAAAACTCCCGAGCCATCTGTCTGGAATCCCTGATTGGTCTGGTCGACGGCTATGTGACGTCGCACGATAGTGCCAAACACATCCTGGCTCACACCGAAAATATCGTGAGGAATAAAAAGACTCTCACATTGCACAACAAATCAGTCGTTAAAAGGTTCAAGGTGGTGTATAATAAACGCAGACTTTTACCGGATTTCACCACCCTTCCTTATGGCTACGTCGCAGGGTGTTTCCGATTTTGATTTCAGACTTCAACATCCATTTAGTTGTGTTATAAGCGGACCGTCCAATTCTGGAAAGTCTTATTTTGTAAAACTCTTGTTGGAAAAGGGTTTGACTATAATCTCCAAGAAAATTGAAAACATTGTATGGTTGTATGATTGTTGGCAGCCTTTGTACGATGATGTACTGAAATTGCACGACATTAAATTTGTGCATGGAATACCCGAGAGTCTGAATGATGATGATTTACTCCCCGTTCATAAAACAAATCTTCTCATTGTGGATGATTTGATGCAGCAAGCTAGCGCCAACCTGGAACTCCAGCGCGTATTTACGCAATATTGTCACCATCGGAATCTCAGCAGCATCTATATAGTGCAAAATTTATTTGCACAGGGTAAGTCCAGTCGAACCATCAGCTTAAACGCCAATTATATGATTTTGTTTAAAAACCCAAGGGACGTCAGTCAGGTAGCGATGCTAGGACGACAAATGTACCCGGGAAACACAAAATACTTTATGGAATGTTATCACGACGCGGTCAACCGATCTTTCGGATACCTATTGATAGACTATAAAGCGAAAACTCCGGAGCAGTACCGTCTCAGAACAGGATTGCTGTCCGACCGTCAAGTGGTTTATATTCCGAAAAAAAGAAGAACGTGATAAATCGTCATGTCCGCCAGACTTTGTAAACATCTGCCGGTGTTAAAACTGATACATAAAGCGTCTCCTAAACAACGACGCGTTATTTTACAATCGGTGTCCGACGAATTCATTTTATCGCTGTGCGAATTGGCGCTAAACATCCTCTACGGCACGATCCCGGTCAATCGCAAACAGTACCAAAAACTGAAAAAGAGAAAAGCGGAAATCAAATTTGTGGCCGATAAAAAAATTGGCATAGCGGCCAAGAAACGAGTCATCAACCAAAAGGGTGGCTTCCTTTTACCTTTATTAAGCGTCGCCGTCCCGTTCCTGACAAGCTTGATAGCCAATCGATAGGATGGAGTATGCTGAGATGTATTTAGTACCGCAGCATCAGCTGGATAAGATGAAAACTGAAAATGTACGCGAGAACATTCAACAGACTGTGGAAAACGATTTGGACGGTGCCATAAGAAATATTTTACATCGCACCGATTTGAATCCGTACGAAAAAGCCAAACTTTACACCAATACCCTAAGCAGGTTTTTGACCATCGTTAGACAAGGGGATCGTGAGACCGGGGTTTTAACCCTCTCGTTACCCCATACGGATGACGATCATAAAGATGCACAAACGCCTACCGCCCCCCACACTGCTAATGTTGAAGACGGCGTTGCTGAGGGGGCTGTGGTGGACGAAGTGCTGAAGAATGTCCCTTCGAGAAGCGTGAAAAACAGTAGATACATATTAGACAAGATGTCTAAAGCTAAAGGACTAAGCGGCTGGAACGAATCAGGGGAGTTTGTGTTCAAGGGTAAAGTCGTACCAGGTTCACACATGGTTGATTCGTTAAAAAATGTGACGGCCCCCCAAAAGGTTCGGGATAACCGGAGACCTCTAGGATGGTCGGAGTTTCTACAGGCTTTTGGCGAGTTAAACATTCCTTTTTCTACCGTACCGAATCAACAGGTCAGGAGCGTGATTAAATCTCTAAAGAGTAACCCCATCACCCCCGCCACCACACCCGATGTTAGACCTTATAAAAAGGCATGAAAATATTCACGCTACAGGACTCTGAAAGACTCTGTGTTTAAAATATCGACCGGTGATCCGAGGCAATGGTTGGAATTTTAACGAATGTATCTTACGATTAAATAAAGACGATAAAATATAAATGGTTTTAAGATTTTTTTATTTATAGATCAAACATGTTTGCACACAGGATGATATTTTATCATTACACACATGCGGTCTTAATCTCTTCACAAACAGGGATACCATTTTATCATTTTTAATATAATCGTCGGTGTATAGTTTCATCACATGGGCATAGTCACAACCTTTAGCTAAATGATATAGAAAAAACAAACAGTGCTCCCCGCAGGTATTGGATGAATAATCCTGGACTTGTCTGTCGGAATATAATACTTGGGGGTGGTTGGTCGCTAGAAAGTGATCGATGCTGGTTGGGAAGTGCGGGCTGTTGGGTGGATTGCCAAAGCTGTCGAAAAAACAAGCAGGCCCCTCTTCGGGTAAATAAACGGCGATCCAATGTTCACCGGGTAGCTGAGCAGGGTCGGTGTTAATGATCCCCATCGCCGGTAAGGTCCTCACAGGTTTTTTGGGTAGTTGATCGCTCGGTAGAACCCCAAGAAAATGTGTTCTGCACGTCATTTTATCCACGATAGCTGTGAGTTGAAGCGTGTTCATCTCTCAATAGTAATCGATCAGCACCTGTCTGCGGTTAGACACTTCAATGAGAGAATCAAAAACGGCGTAAATGATTAAGTTAACGGTATTCGGCAGCGGTTGTCTGAAACGTGCTTCGACTCTGATATTTCCGGACTTGATGAGCGAAATGTGCTGGCCACACTCTTCATCAGGGGTGAGGTTAAACGCATAAAGCGTGTATATGTTCATGAAATCGTCATTGTTGATACAGAGCGCACGGTCTTTAAGGTGTCTACCGGTCGCCATCGATAGCTGATAAAATTCACGCGCTGCCAGACCGGCTTCGAAATTAGGTTGTAGAGGTTTAGCTGGGAATTGCTGAGAGTCGACGTAGACGGCTAAGAACTCCAGATTGTAATGTTTGAACGCGAATGGATTTTTTGTGTAGGATCCGGTGAATGCATCGTTGTCGACCATGGCGATGATGATAGACTTTGGTAATGTTCCTAAAAACAGATTTTCTTGATTCAGAACACGAGACCCGTTAGGGATTGAGAACGTTTTTAGACAGACCCTGTCGACGGCATACTTGGCCGTTGTTGACAGTAACGCCTGTGCGTGAGCCAGTCTCACTGGGGGTGAAACAGACACTTTCTTGACAAATAGGGATGCTGCCGTTATATTTAATTTGTAAGCAATGTCGTCTGCCCTCATCAGGCAGAATTCATCTTTTGCTCGAATAAATCGCAGCTTAACATCCACCCCATTCAGTAAAAGTTTCTCCTGGAAGAATATATCGGCGTGTTTGGGGGTAAACAGTTCCACCTCCCTGCTCCGACTGGTATAGGTCGCCCTCTTTGTCAATCCAGCGTTATTGCCAGGGGGGTCATGAACGTCCATCTGACCCGCCGAATCTTTGTGAAACAACGATGTGGAGAACAGAGATTCCAGCGTATCCTTACCGTAGTTGAGCAGACTCTCTATGATACACCGATAAGGATAGGTGCTTGAGCTTTGAGATATCAGACGATCACCCAGGGTTATGTCGACTTGTGAAAATATAGTAGCTCCCGGGTAGTTAATCAGCCCGACCCTAGCCAGATGCGCGATATCCTCCCCATCAGGGTCCGTGATTTTCACCCGTAGATAGAGCATGGTGTTATTGAGATCCACATAATCATCCCCGTTTCCCGCGATAAAAAACTCTATCGGGGCAGAGGCCGAAAGGGCCGATAACGGAGCTACTTCTAAATAGCTGTTTTTCTCGATGATGGTCTGTGTCAGAGGTACCGTAAATAAGTCCAGCTCGGACTTGATGCACTCCCCCGACATACGATGCAGTAACGCCATGTTAGAATATGGTTTTTACCCCTCTCTTGACCGACGCGTTTCGCCTAACAGTCTTCTTACGCTTTCTACTTACGAGTGAGCGCTTGTTTGATACACGTGTTGTTTTCTTCCTTTTCACCCCCGATTGACCAGGCCTTCTCACACCGGGAGGTTTGGACGTTCTCTTACGGGCCATGACCATCAGACCGGATCCCCCTTGAGCTTTAGCATCATTGTCGTGCGAACGCATCAATACGTTTGAGAAGACGTCGGATGCTATATTTTAGCAGCTGATTTTAGGTGGGGCTTTGCTATGCTGAAGCCTCTTTTTAATAGAGGTACGGCCATCCGGAACAGACCTCTAAAAATACCCCCTAAGCTGCTACCATACATAACCCCTCCCCCGGCATAACCGGGTAAAGCTCCGCCGGCTTGGTTTTGGTAGTAGGCAACATAGTCCGGACTCTCTCTAGGTCTATAATGATAATTCATTTTTTGGTTTAAAGTGCAGTTTTACGATGACTTTCCCGTAAGTGAAGGGTACTGGCTTGTTTTGATCGTCCTTAACCTCTATGGTGATGTCGGTGATGTGATCCTTGGCGATCGATGCGTAATGCGGCTTGTCGTATCTAGCAATGACCGTGTCATTGGTTTTACCCGATATATGTACGCATCTCAAAAGGGGTACGTGAGAATCGCCGACCACTTGATATTGGATAATGTCCGTGTAGACGTAGAATGTGTAGAACCCAGCGTTGATGTCGCATTGATGAGGAGCGTACATCATAATGGTTTTCGTCAAATCTGCTTCTTTATCATAGCTCGATTGTCCGAGATAGCCCCCCCCTCGCTGCTCCTAGAAAAAAAGCCGAGTCTCCCTCGGAAGTAGAGTGAAACGTTGGGTTTTGCCACCAGAAACAATTTGTTTTTTATTTCATCGTGAGTCAATACCCCATGATTTAGGATGAGTTGATTTATAACACGAATGATGGCGCGAATATTTGGGTAGTACCCTCCGCCTATGTTTAATTGCATCGCTCTGTTTTTTTTAATCGTATCACCATCCGGCTCAATGTTTAGGGTGAAATATCCTTCTTTGTCGTTAAAGCTATACCAACTTCTAGGATATTCGATTTCGGCTAGTCCGACTTGCCAGGGTCCTTTCAAGCTTATAGCTTTTGGTAGTCTGGTTGTATAGCTGGATATTCGATTTTGGGGATAAACCCACGACGATGCGTTGCACGGTAGCGTGACGTAGAACCCGTGCTCGTCCATGACGGTCCTCGACTGGTATGATCTCATCCGTTATGGTTGATGCGTTTTAAGGAGATTGCAAGTCCACCACAGTTTTTTTATCTACATAGCTGTTAAATTTTTAAGGCCATCCTAGCCATTTCACTAAAACAAGCGTAGATTTGCCTTGTTTTTTCTGCCCTAAAATCTTTTCCACCTTAAAAGATTTGTTTTTACTCACAATTATTTTTTGCAACTCTTTTTCATAAAAAACCCCTTCGAGGACTTCGCCTGGCGCGGAATACATGAGGATACGGTGAAAAACTCTTCCGTGTAGTTCTGCTCGTAACCTTTGGCGAACGGACCTCTCACTTTAGAAATCCTGACGACGTCGCCGACTTTGAACTTTAATACGGGTTTCTCGGTCTTATTCTTCTTTACATCCCCGTACAAGTTTTTAAACACTTGACCCTCATTGACTCTGCTGACGTCCATGGGTCTCATTCTGATACTGCGATGATAACTGGTATTGTACCCCTGAATAATGTCTTGTAAAACATCTATGTATCGTCGCGAATTGGTAGCTGTTAAAAATCTCCACATGCGACTTTTTAACGTTCTATTAAATCGTTCGACGACGCTGGCTTTCAAATCGGTAGCGGTACGAAATGATTAATGCCATGCTTTTTCATTAGATTTTGAAAATGTTTGTTAAAAAATTCCTTTCCCTGATCCGTCTGCAATTTCTGTGGGACACGACCCTCTTTGAGTATAGACTCGAACGCTTTAGTGACCTCAACCCCGCTCTTATTCTTCAACACCTTGGTCCAGGCGTGTTTGCTGAAAACGTCTACGCATGTCAACAGATATTTATGACCGTCATTATCCCGGGCATAAGCGGTCATGTCGACCAGATCGGCCTCGAATTGACAATCGATTCCGTATACAACCACCCTATTTCGTTTGTATTTTATCGGCGCTGTTTTGTGTAATGTGTAAGCATCCTCCCCAGCCAGCCATTCTGAAACCTGTTTATCGCTTAGACGGACTCCGCTATCTTTTAAGACGGCATCTTTTAATCGTTTTTTACCCCCTAAAGAACCTGGGTTGGACGGTGTATAATAAGCCTTTTTCATGAGCTCGGACATGATGATGTTTCAGCCGCTGTGAAAGAATGAGAGGTATGGATGATTTGAATCAATCTTTTATTAAAAAATAATGAGGTTACAGGATAGACACGCTAAGTAAAAATGGTTATAATGAATATAATACAACTACAATCTAAGTAAAATGAATATAATACGACACACAAAGTAAAATGGTTATAATGACATGCATGATCAAAGTAAAAATGAATATAATGACATGTCTACATGCTCAAAGTAAAATGAATATAATACAACGGTCTAATCACAATCTAGCCATAATAAAAAGTCACGGAACACAAACATGTTTCTGTCTAGGACATAATCGGTAAACAGTTCAATAATTTGGTCGACGTTGTTAATCAATTGACTACGTTCGACCATCTCCTCCTCATCGTCAGTGTCTAACCCTTTTGACTTTTTGACCAAATGGATACATACATCGACTACAAACGTGAACATGCTCAATGTATCAAAGACACCGATGTCAGGCCGTGAACCGTACATCCAATCGAGAACCTGTTTTATCACATCGCATACTGGCTCGTCATTGTCAAGACATGCGGAGGTCATAGAGTACCATGTATTGTTACGACCCAGACTTCTTACATTTATTATCATTTTCTTGAGATTGGTCTCACGTGTAGTGTCGTCATCATCATCACGTGGAATTTCAAACAGGGAATCGGGTGCCTCCTCAATAATCTTGTTCATAAGACCGATGATCTGGTCTTTGTAATGATCTTTAAACATGGATGCAATAAAGCGTGTTATACTACCCACAACACCCATGTCGGAGGAGGTTTGATCACTCGCCATTCACGATGGAGAGACCTTCCCAGAGATCAACGACGTCGTAGATGATCTCCTTGCAGGGTTTGTCCAGAAGTCTCCCCCTGATTTCTTCTAGCTTGCCAGTGATGAATGGTTCGTCTTTTAATTCACGCAGAATAGCTCCGACTGTTCCTTGAATACGGTGGGGTCGAGATTTTAACCCGCACCGGTTGAGGATAATAGCGATGATGGTATGAAAATTGGGTTTAAACAGCTTGCCTGACAGTTCGTCAAAGTGTGTGTCGAAGAAGTAGGTAGAGGGGTCAAACAGGCACGAATGTTGCAGCTGGCTAGGATGATCGATCGCACACCCCTCACATTCATCCTTGAGCTTGTCACCGATGAGATGTTGCAGCAACACCACGACCGCTGCTTTTATGATTTTGAAGCCGACGTCGCTGAAACATCCGTCTGTAGTGTCGAAACATTGGTCAGAATATGGTCGATCGCGTTGTCGTCAGGTTCGAGAATGCTGCCAAAAGAGATACCGCAGCTGCACACGTGCGTGGGTTCTGGACCTTCGTCTTCAGCCATGGTTTATATGTGTTTGCTCGGGAGGGTCTGGTCGTTGGAATTTATGGGATGTAGAAGAGGGCGGTACGTTCTAGACTTTCAACCACGGTTTATAAAGACGCTTTGGAGGGTCTGACAGTTGAGCTTTACGATGACTGTAGTGAATGGGCGTGGATGGCATAGCGAACGAACTGCTGCGCGCGCATCTCTCAGGGTGGAACAGCTGCACTTTGATTTTGTTGTATCCGTCGTGCATGTCACACCATTTGAACATTTTGTCGATGGTTGAAAAAACAGTACTCAACAGATCCAGATCGCACCAATTGAACACAAATTGCATTTCGTACAGATCGTGATGCTCGTTAGGCCGAATGACTCCTGATCGAGTGCTGTTGAGCTTTGTCTTGTCTTTACAGCAGAATATGTAGACGGAATCATTCGGCTTCTTTTTAGTATGGTCACCTACCACACGGTACCGGGTGTTCGGGCTTACCCCGTCCCACTCGGAGGTGTACAAAGGCTCTTCGCCGATGTCGTGCAGATCCTTCCAGACAAACGTGTAAAATAGAGTCCAGTCTTTTTCAGGAAATACAACGCATGCGTCTTCCCCATGCTGAAACTCACCTACACCATCAGCGGTGTAGAGTATAACAATTTGTGAGGATTTATGAAATTTGTAGCCGAATACACGGTTGCTACACATCATATATTCCGCTTTAGTCCATTCCAAAGTTTCATGGAGAAAGTTTGTCAAACGGACGTGGCCGATGGGCTTTCTCGGTGCCATAGTCAGACTTTCCATCATCCTGCTGCTCAGCTCTGTCTCGGGGGTTTTAGGGGTGGATAAACTGTCCATACTCACGTAGCTCATGTTTTTCCCTTTCTGGTCTGGCTACAACACACAGACCCATTTATATAGTATGCTTCAGGAATGCCAGGATATCGGATGTCACACACATTTAGCTCAAAGACTGTCAAAATGCAAAAGGCACTCTTTCCAAAAGAGGAACTCTTTTCAACTTTAACCCAATTCTTCAGTACTCTGAAATGGTAAGATGATTTTTTGAAAATATACTTTATACACTTTTAAAGATCAATGTGTAAGATATTTTGTAAATGATTAAATGTACATTTTATAACCATTTTAAAGATCAATGTGTTTCAACTCATAAACTTCCTCACTGTCCCTGGCAATGTGCTCGAAAATACCGGGGGTGGTGGGGAATTACGACTTTTCAAAGCCAATAACATCAAAGACAATAAATCTCAAACCTTCTGTCACTTCTGACAAACCATTATCATCAAAGCTTATCTTCATTATGTTAACATCAAAAACGCCTGTCAAAATAACTTATTATACCTGGGTCAAAAGTTCAAAACTAGCCGTCAACTTAATATATCATACCCCGGATCAAAACCAACTGGCAAAATGACGGATCATTTCCAGGTCAACAGGGCAAAGACAACTGTCAAAATAAATTATTATACCCCACAGCTGCCATACCCCGGATCAAAGACAACTGTCAACTTGATCGATCGATAGGTCAAAGGTTAATCCCTACATCAAAGGGGCCTCCGGAACATCCTCCGGAAGGTCAAAGGTTAGCCCCGCCCACCTATCAATCATAGGGTCATAAATCATCTTGACACAAGGTATCGGGTATTACTACTCATGTCCATGACTCTCCAATACAAGAAAAATTACCCCATGTAAAAATAAATACCAACCATTTGCTATTTTGTTGTGTTGTGTTTGTGGGAGAAGTAACACTTATTAACAGGTGTCGCTCATATGTTACGTTCGGTTGCTTTGAGTGTGTGGTACGTAACACTGTACTTAAATTTTTCTTAAGAATGCAAAGAAACAGTAATATATGCATGAAGTCGAGGAACTGCAAAGCACTAAGCCTAAACAATGGTTTAAATCTGTGAAGGCATTAATAGTGTAAGACTGGATAAACTAGAAGGACTGGAAGAGAAGGCAAATTAACATCTGAATTTCTCTCTTGTGCACCATTCGAGACGCAAGTCTCACCTAAGCAATCCTAATATACATCTCTTTCCCTTGAACCCCCACTCCTTCTCCCTCATGCTGAGATCATCTGAAATTCACCCAATAATCTATATAGTTTAATGTGAATAATTATCATACAGTATTACACATGTTTGACATAATTTGAAATGTCTCAGTGCGACTGGTACAAAGGTCTTTATTCTCAAAGAAGTGAACCAAAAAGTAATACGGTATTTTAGAAATAATCCACATGTGTCTTCCAAGTAAATGGCCTCACGTTCTCAGAAGGAGCTAAATTCCCATTGTTAGCAAATGGTTCCATGTAAATCAACTTCTGCCCCCAGTAAGTCTGGAGCGGTGAATACTGTGAAATCACACTGTGAACTCCTATTTACATTTGAAATTAGGTTTCCGGTTTGGTCTTTATTTTCACTAAAGAATTAAAAAAGAATAATCAAGCATTCACACACACTTAATGATGTAGAGATATCATAAAAACCTTTTTCATTTATGGAGTCAGATGAAATAACGAGTTAATACATATGAGAAAATGTATTTTCATTTAATCAAATTACTTTGTCACACGGAAAGACGGTTACGCGCAGAGACCTTCACCCGCTGATCAAAATCCTTCTTTGGACCGATTGGGCCGGGCCTTACAATGGGGATGGAAGGAGATAAGAGTGATGTGGTGTCTCAGGATCATAACATCATGCAATATGAGTATGAAAATTTGCACGATGTTGCGATGTCTCTGCGCGTTACCGTCTTTCCGCATGGCAAAGTAATTTGATTAAATGAAATACATTTTCTCATATGTATTAACTCGTTATTTCATCTGACTCCATAAATAAAAAGGTTTTAAGGATATCTCTACATCATTAAGTGTGTGCGAATGTTTGACAATTCTTTTTAACTCTTTACTGAAAATAAGTCGATTAGAATAAAATAAAATGTTTACACTTTATTATGTCAGGTAAATGTATCACGCCAGTTGCATAATAAGTTCGAAGATAATAGATACAAACATGAAATGCTCTGGAATAAAGAGAGAAGATGCAATACCTTGACATTATAAAAAACTACATGATGCAAAGTGTTTTGCGTACACTTCACATCACAGGCTAATCTGGGTTACAGAAAACGCCCATGCTCTCGTTGTATTTCCTTATATAGACAGACCGAGGCAGAAAACTCTTTTCAAATGTTAACATGAGTTCACAGTGGGAATTCACATTAATCACCTTCCCAGATTACTGGGGGCAGAAGTTGATTTACATGGAACCATATGCTAACAATGGGAATTTAAATAGAGTTTACACTTGAGAGCATGAGACCATTTGCCTGGAAGACACACCCTCCTCTGTGTGCAAATTTATCTCTAGACTCTTAAATACCTTATTACCTTTTGGTTCACTTCTTTGAGAATAGAGACCTTTGTACCAGTCGCACTGAAACATTTCAAATGATATCAAACATGTGTAATACTGTATGATAATTATTCACATTAAACTATATAGATTATTGGGTGAATTTCAGATGATATCAGCATGAGGGAGAAGGAGTGGGGGTTCAAGGGAAAGAGATGTATATTACGATTGCTTAGGTGAGACTTGCGTCTCTAATGGTGCACAAGAGAGAAATTCAGATGTTAATTTGCCCTCTCTTCCAGTTCTTCCAGTTTTTCCAGTCTCACAGCAGAAACTTACTGCTGGTCCTGACGGCATTCCTCCTTGGATGTTAAAGACCTTTATGAGGAGCTGGCACCGGTGCTATGTGATATCTTTAACACATGCATGCAAAATAATATTTTTCCAAAACAATGGAAGGAGGATATGGTCAAGGCTGTTCCTAAAAAACAACGCCCCGTTTTCCAGCACACTATCGTCAGATTTCATTACTTAGCTTTGTTGGAAAAGTGTATGAAGGAATCCTCAGAGATGCCATTCTGGAGGATACAGTTGCTAAAATTCAACCAGCACAACATGGCTTCATGGTGGACAGATCCACTGACACTGCACTGATTCAAAGTTTGCAATACTGGCAAGAAGCACTCAACAGCAATCCTAAATTGGACATCCAGGCTGTTTTTGTTGATTTTACTTGAGCTTTTGACACAATTGATCATTGTCAACTTATTTATGCTTTAGCTGACATGAATGTCAGACGAACGCTTTGGCTCAGTGTAAGGAGCTATCTGAGTAACACAGAGTGTCTTACTCCTATCCTATTTCAGCTGGTGTTCCTCAAACGGGACTTCTATCCCCTCCGCTGTTTGTCATCTCCATAAACAGCTTGGATTCTCGTCTGCCTCCTTCAGTAATTCCGGTGAAATAAGCCGATGATTTAACAATCACTGAACTTTTAATGGGATCCTTACCAGGGTTAACTCAGAAGGCCTTGGATTCAGTGGCAGAATTGGGACAGGAATTTTCATTGGCAATGAATGGAGGTAAGATAGTGGACATGGTCATTAGCGCCATTACATTCTCCTGTAATATCAGAACATGTAATTAGCAGAGTTTCGAACTTTAAACGGCTCTGAGTTCAAATTTCTTATGATCTGTCGTGGGACGCCCACATTAAGTACATGATTTCGAAGTACATGACTGCACTCTGCTCTCTAAGTGTTGATGAACATCTCTTGCAATTCAAATCTGTCTGCTCCGAAATTCTTGATGTTATTGCCCCGCTCACAGTTAAACATACTAGTCATACTTCCCCGATATGGGTAAATGATGACATTCGCACCCTGAGACGACTGTCTAGGCAGGCGGAGAGGAGATGGAGAAAATCTAAAATTCAAGTGCATTACGACTTGTTCAGAGAATCTTTGGTTGCATTTCAAAAGGGGTGAAAGGACGCTAAGCATTAATTTTATTTAGAGATGGAAATAAAAATAAAAAATGGAAATAATCCCAAAGTGTTATTTGACACAATCAATGCGGCTATAAATCCTATCCAAAATTTGCATCCGGACTCCGTAACTATTACCTGTGAAGAGTTTCAAAAAATGTTTCAAAAGGAAGGTTGAGAACCTCGGTGCTCATATCCCACAGGTAGGGACTGATGCTCCCTCTCCATCTCCATTGACTTCCCCTAGGGAGTGGAGTGATTTTTATCCTATGACTCGATCTGCTTTAGCAGATATTATTGCACACTTAAAACCTTCCTCTTCAAAAGACGACATCATGCCACCTAGGCTCTTTAAGCAGATCGTGGATACCGTGAATCTTAATATCTTGAACTTAATCAACAAATGCCTTAGCCAGGGCATCTGTCCAACAGATTTTAAACATGCTGTTGTGTCTCCTTTGTTAAAACGGCCAAACCTCTCTATGGACGACCCAAAAAATTTTAGACCAATTTCAAATCTGCCATTTTTAGCAAAGGTGCTAGAAAGAGTTGTTTTTAAGCAACTTCAAGACCACCTGTGGTCGAATTCCATAACTGAGGTGTTTCAATCTGGTTTTAAGTCAAGGCATAGCACTGAGACAGCACTGGTGAAGGTGCTTGATGATATTCTCTTGACTTTGGACAAAGGGGAAAACTCTGTATTGATGATTCTTGATCTCTGTGCTGCGTTTGATATGGTGGACCACAGTATTTTGCTGCAGCGTTTGGAATCTTGGGTTGGCCTAAAGGGGAATGTCCTTGAGTGGTTTAATTCGTATCTTGCAGATAGATCTGTTTCTGTGTGTATAAAAGATTGCATGTCCCGGAAGGCCCTGTTATTGTGTGGGGTTCCCCAGGGTTCGATTTTAGCTCCTATATTATTCTCTTTATATGAATGAATAATTTTTATTATTGTGTCTTGCATACTACTGTATGCCCAGCCCTAATGGGCTTGTAAGTAGGGATGCACCGATCCCACTTTTTCCAGGCCGAGTCCGATACCGATACTTTCATTTTTGGTACTCGCCGATACCGATACCGATACCGTAACCGATACCTGTATTTTCAATTTTCAATTCATGCATTTGTAATTTTTAAATGTATTGGTAGAGAAACCAAAATAATATCAATCATATTAGTTGTTTATTAAATTTAAACTTAATTTGTTCATCAAATATATATTTCATGCACTGCATATTCATTACTGTATAAATTAAATATAGATGGATCTTTTTGTAAAGTTGAAAGAGGTAGCCTATTTAGCCAAGAGCAGAGAGTAATTTATTTGTCCTTTGTTTGATTAACATTAAAACACAGCAGCAGATTTATTAAACTGCTGCTCCTTTAAGACCGAACGCACGGACGCCATTTGAATTATACTGTCTACGTTCACTTGAGATATATAAGAGACTTTTACTAGGATACTCGCCAAGACAGGTGTTTTTACATAGTTTTGTGTGAATTCGTCCATACAAGCGCAATACGTGAAAGACTTCCATTCAGTATTCGCGCGCTGTCTGGTGGTTTTCGGGGCGTGCGCTGTGGATGTTTGAAGTTCATGGAAATTCTTGACCTGCAAATGTCCTGTAATAATGTAGGCAACCACTCGTTAAACATAAATAAGGTAACAGTTCATGTTTTACTTACATATACGATTTAGTTTTAATCCAAATAACACGTGCTGAGTGAACGATCCGCATTCAACAGAAGTGCGTGCTCTCTCTTTCTCTCTCTCTCTCTCTGGTCAGTTAATGTTATTAAGCAGCTACCTGCCTCGTTTTACTTTATTTGCCATTGACATCCGACTGAACTACAAACTTTCCACTGACGTCTGTGAAAAATGGATGCGCTCGACCAGCTCGCGCGTCTGTGTCGTAGCGCGCTCAATCCACTGCGCGTTTTTCTCTTATCAGCTCGCGCACCACAGTTATATAGGCGACACGTTAATATATTCTGTTTAATATTCCACTGATAAGATACATTTACTTCATATACAGCCTTCTTTTTTTTATCCCCATTATAATTTCTGACACACATGCTGCCTGGTATCGGTTGTTGGTATCGGGGCATTTATACGAGTACGAGTACAAGTACATGAGCTCAGTATCGGGCCCGATACCGATACTGGTATCGGTGCATCCCTGCTTGTAAGACACCAATACAACAAACAAAAATACCAGTTATCAGGCAGTAGGCACAACATACATGAACTTATTTGAATAAACAAGTCTGCCGTCTCGTCCAGGCTTTGCAAACAAAAGCAGCCAATTTAAACACATTAAAATTAAACAACCATTTCATCTTGTCGTCATCACTAATCCAGAACATCTCAGGCTTTTTAACAAACAATTCACCAAATAATGCATTTCTAAAATCATCGTACCGTGGGCAATATAACACAAAATGAGTATCATTTTCAACCTCTCCTAACTCACACAATCTACAGAGTCTTATATATGCTGCCTCTTGGTTCTATTTTTCGGAAGCACGATATGTCTTTTCACTGCTACGCGGATGACGTACAGATTTATTTTTTGGTAAAACAGTCAAATAGTAATACTTTCGGTAACCTATTAGCCTGTATTCAGGAGGTGAAAGATTGGTTGGCAGCTATTTTTTTTAAACTAAATGAAGAGAAAACTGAGGTTATAGTGTTCGGCCCAAATTCCCACTTAGTGTCCGAGCGACTAAAAGATACCCCCCTGGCAGTTGCAATCTCTGAAAATGTTAAAAGCCTTGGTTTTATTTTGGACTCGGAGCTAAAAATGGATAAACAAATAAACTCTGTGGTTAAATCTATTTTTTTTTCACTTAAAGCTCTTACCAAAAACCAAACCATTTTTATCTCAAATAGATTTTGAGAGAGCTATTTCTGTGGTCATTTTCTCTAGAATGGATTATTGTAATTCACTAAATGCTGGGATCGATAAAAAAGCTCTGGCATGCTTGCAAAACATACAAAATGCTGCAGCCAGATTGATTAAGTCAGCAAAGAAAACGGATCATGTTACACCTTTATTGAGATCCTTAAATTGGCTGCCAGTCGAGTATAGAGTGCATTACAAGATCATTGTTTGGTTTTTAAAGCACTACAAAATTTGGCACCACCATACCTTTCTGAGTTGTTGTCCGTATACATTCCGTCTAGGTCATTGAGATCGGAAAATTTAAATCTCCTTGTGACTGTAATAACAAATTTGAAACGTAAAGGTGACAGAGCATTCTCTAGAGTCGGTCCTATACTATGGAATAACCTCCCACACTCTGTCAGATCAGCAAAGACGTTGGCCGGGTTTAAGTCGTTGTTAAAAACCCACTTATTAGATGTAGCATGGGGTTTGTCTGAAGTGGCTTGGCCCTTTGTGTGAAAGTGATACAGTATTTAGTTGTTTCTTGTCTTGTGCTTATATTCCATTGTTTGTTTGGATGTAATTGTATGTAATGTTTTAAATTGTTTTATGTTGTATATTGTATTCCACTGTTTGTGAAGCACCTTGGGCAACGTCCGTTGTATTATGTGTGCTATATAAATAAAGTAAAAATAAATAAATAAATAAATAAAAAGGTATGTCCTAGAATCCCCTATCTCTGTGTTGCTAAAAACGCGGGTCTCCCCTGTGATGTTCTAATGAAAGTATATTTGACATTTATACGGCCAGTTCTTAAGTACGCTTGCGCAGTATGGGACTACCTAAAGGTCTCTCTGATGAGTTAGAGAGGGTCCAAAAACGTGGCTGTCGGATAATAGGTGTTCCAACTTCTACTCTCCCATCACTGAGTGAGAGGCACGACGAGGCCACTATACGCACTTTTACTAAACTACTGAAAGACAGTTCATCACCACTGCATTGTTTCCTTAACCTAGAAATCTAGACGCACCCTAGCAGCAGCAAAATTTATTTTGCAGCCAGTGTAGTCTAGAAACTCTCTGTTGGCTTTCGAGCTGGAAAAGCCAAACGCTAGTCAGGCCAATCACATCGCGTATAGAGTCGGTGGGCGGGCATAACATGATGACGGCAGAGATGTGATGGTTCCGCGTGAATTCTCTGCTATTTGAAAACAAAGAAGCGAACAGCGGTCTTTTGAATCGGCTTTGGCCGCGACTTTGGAGGACTTGGAGTTAAGCTTTTCTTTGAGATAAGAGCAAAGAACGGCACTTAAGTCATTCTTAAAAAAGGAAGATGTGTTCAGAGTTTTGCCTTTTAATATTAAAAAGTTTAATATATCAACGAGCTCCGCTGGTGGGAAAATGCATGGGACTCACTCAGCCACAACCGCTCGTTGCTCTGGTTGGTTGTAGCGCTAGCCTATTAGGCTATATAGGGAATTTGAAATACAACCATTTATCCCGCCCTCGGATTGAGCGCTGCCAATGGTGAGTTCCCAGACCTAACATCTTGATGTGGGTCTGGCATGCCAGGCTATTGAATCCTGTCTATGGCTCCAACACCTACTTAGCTAATACTGATACTATTAATCTGTTGTGGCCAGGAGTAAATCAAGAAGACATGAACTTTCTTTTATTCCACGTGCTCTTAAATTGTTTTATAAATAACTTAAAGGTTTTATTGTATGAAGCCTGATGTATTTCAGGTTTTCTGTGCATCTGTTTTACTTCACCTGTTTGTTTGTATTATTTTTCCTTTTTTAATTATGTACATAAGGTTGTCTTGAGTATGTGTTATGTTTGATACATTTCAGGGTTTTGTTCTTGAATATCCTGCCTTGTTAAACTCTAAATAGTAAACTTTAACTTTAATCTAAATAAACTCTAAATAAACTTTAATCAGTCTTTCTGTGATTCATACAGTTTGATGCACTTTCATTGAATTTCATCATAAAGCAGAGGGGGGTGATGGGGAAAATATGTTTTAAAATGTTTTAAGTAGAGGTGGGCATATATATATTTTTTTTAATCTAGATTAATCTCACTGTAATCTTGGAATTAATCTAGATTAATATGGCTCATTTGAATTCTGCCGAAGGCATTCAGAATATGTGTGCTACCCAAATAATGACTAAAAGTAAGTCTTTGAGAATAGTTTGCCTCGCGTAGGGATGTGAATTTCTGCCAAAAATGCCATTCGACAATAGAGGAGCAAAAGTCGAATATCCTTCGAAGAAAAAACAAAAACAAAAACGCACACTCACAATGACAGAAAGGGAGGCCAATTTCATCTTTAGCGACTTGTCATCAAACAAACTGTTTATTAATTGAACAAGTAACATGTTTTGTCGTTTTTTTTTAACATAGTAGGCTAATTGTAAGGAGAAAAAAACAATAAGCACGACGTAGCTACAGTCCGTTTTTGCATCGCCAAACCAGATGCTCGTTAGATCAAAAAATAATGTCATATGTCATAATGATTTTATGTGAACCTGCCTTTACCGGCAATAGCCTCCTCCTCTTTAAACAAATTAGTTTCAATCAATGTAAACTATTCGTGTGACTATGCCCCTGCGCAATACACACACATTACCGCGGGATGGCGGGTGTTCATTTCATAAACTGTACACAATGGTAGCTTTAACCTGTTAACCTTTGCCAGTGCGCCGACGCTCTGAAGCGTTTTTTTGTAGCCTATAAATTAATGTATATGTCCAAAAAACGGATAATGTCATACTTTTTAGTAGTGCTATCGTGGCGTAATAATCTGTTTGGTTGTAAAATGTATTACCTGAATGAAATGAAATCGAATGTATCGTCCTGTGGAATCATTCATTCACAGACAGCATACGAAGATGTTCAACTAATAAAGATCTTCATCGCTGGCTAAAATATGATGCATTTGCAGATTTGCTTTCACTAGACTAAACTGTAGATCCATGGCCACTTCATCCAACGCTCTTGATGTTCTTAAATCTTCCTGTTACGAATCCGAATCGAGTGTGATTGAACGCGCTTCAGACGATTCAGTGCGTGAGGAAACTGAACAGATCATTCAGACTGATTCGCGAACCGATTTAGACAGATCTGCCAACATGTTTGATGAAGTCTTTGAACAGAATCGACTCAAAAGAGTGATTAATTTGTAAATTGAGCATCGCTCATGCCCATAAAAAGATACAGCGCGCTTGGAATAAACTCATTTAACAACATGTAATTGCATTAAAATAAAGTAACGAGAGCCCTGCAGCGCGATCTGTGACAGTAGGCGCGGCGTCAATTATGTCAAAAGGATACACATTGGAATTGCGCGAAAATATAACGATATTCGAAAAAGCTATTTTATGATCCCAACCCAACTTTGAGAATAGATTAACGGCGATATTTTTTTTATCGCCCGATAAGAGTCTCACGTTAACGCAGCACGTTAATGCCGATAACGGCCCACCACTAGTTTTAAGTCATATTCACTTCATCATTTTTACTTGTGTATTGTCAATTTCGGGGGGGTTATCAATACATTTTTAATATTTTGATTACTGATGTCTTTATTACTTTAGTTTTTTGTATTATTTTAGTCATTTTAATGAAACATTTTTTTGATGACTAAAATTTCTGCAATTCCTCACCAGCTGTGAAATGAATCACTTGGGCTCTTTTGCTCACGATCTTACTTCCCACACGGTGAACAGTGTCACAGGTACAGTATGTCAAAGGATCTGGATACTAACTACCCGATAGGAAGAAGCGCTGAACACGAAAACAAGCACTTCAAGTTCAAGTCCTCCGCCATGAAGGAATGAGTAGAGATCAGTCAGTGTAGTCTGGTCTCACAACACTAACCCCAACATAGAAAATGGAGAGGACTGGGATGTATTGATGTGGCAATACTGCTTAGGTGGCGGCACAACCTAAAAAGTTGGTAAAAGATCTCATTAATACGTCACACGCATGTTTCATCATTTTGACCCCAACACTACATGGAAGACTTTTATTTTTAAGTCTATATAACTCAAAATGAGGGAGCAGGTCTCGTTTGTACCTATGTATGTACATGTATGTACAACTACTAAATATTATATGCTATAATATAGTACTATAATATAGTATAGAGTTTGGACTGCAGTACCGATTTCGACCACTAGTTGTCATTCTTACATACAGCACCTTTAAAGTTAAATATAGGGGAAAATAAGCGTACTTTGGGTCTCTTGATCATCATAATTATTTTTATGACAGGCCTATTCAATGATCAACAAACCACATAAGCGCAAATCCCTCTTTGCCTTTGATCTTGTGTGTCTGATCCACTGCGAGAAGTGCGAACTCGTATTCAGTGATGGCAACTTATGCCGAGTTCACACTGAAAATTTTAGGCCCGAATTTTGCTCGCCGACAGATTTTGGGAGATCGCCGACAAATGCCTGAAATCACAGGCAAATCGAACAATCACGCATTGTGTATTATCAAAGACGCGATCTGAGAGAATCAGGAGATTTTTGACATGCTAAATATCTGAACCTGTCGGCGATTCACAATCCTGCGGTGTGAATGTGTTCTGACTGAAAACTACATCAGCGATGACCGACCACCAAAGAGAGAACAAGATACAGGAGTTATAGACCACAATATCAGTATTTCAATAGATATATTTACAATTATATCAAACAGAAACAGCACAATTCTCCTTTGGCTAAGCCACGCCCTAGAATGTAGATTGACCAATCACAGCGCAGCCAAGAACGAGCTCCGACAGAGGTCCGACACTTTTTCACAGCGCTCCATTGACTTTAACGCGAGCATCTCATATTTTTGGTCTCGGCAGGCCATTATGGTCGTAGGATTATCAAAAACATGGTTAAACGTTGTGCCTGGGGCATTTGTAACACAGATACGCGTTTCCCAGAGAAGTTGGAGGGGGTGTCCGTTTTTTTCCCTTCCCAAAACCTAAGTCAAATCCTGACAAGTGTCGTCTTTGGATTAAACTGTGTGGACAGTCAGCTAAACCCCTCGAGGATCAACAAGCACACCTTTGTGTGCTCTAAGGTAAATTTTGCTTTTCACCTTACTGTGAAGTTATACTAGTTAGACAGTTTTATTAAAACCCTGTGGAGCTAACCAAAACATCACCTTGTCAGCTAACGTTAACGTTAACTACTGTAGCATACCGATCAGGGATGGAAATTAGCACCGGCCACCAGCCAAATGCGGGTGTTTTTGTGTTGTGGCGGGTAAACTCGCTTCACCTACCGGCCACCGTGGCGGGTAAATAAAAATAGCATACTGTTTCACCCGGACGGCAGACACTTTTAGAGGAGGCACATCTTCAACACACGCGCGCTTCTTCCGTCGAGACTCGACGAGGGAAGAAAACGTGGGAGCGCGAGAGGCAGTGTGCCGTCCAAAGGGAGAGCTAGCCGCGAGCGCATGGTGTATTTTCAGGGCGGGGTAGCTCTCTTGCGTCGTAAAGAGCTAGCCGTGTGAACATCTACCCGCACGCTTCTTCCGTTGAGGCTTGAGCGCGAGAGGCGGTTATTGCCGTCCCAAAGGAGAGCTAGCCGCGAGTGCATGATGTAAATATGACAGAACAGGCATACTCTCGCAGAGAGAGCAACCTCCAGCATAGAGTGCGTTTCAGCATCGGTTCAGTTTTTTGTTTAATCTGCCCTACTCATTTAATGAAATGTATATCAGTTCATGGTATAAGAGAGAAAGAGAAAATGTCAGTATTTCATTGAGACTTGAGATTAATTTAACTGCTTAATTATTGTAGATCTTGTAGTATTATTTTTCACATGCAGTTACACATTGTCGGTTAAAAACAAGAAAGTGGCTAGTAAAAACATTGAGTGGCTGGTAGATTTTGAAATCCACCAGCCACAGTGGCCGGTGGACAAAAAAGTTAATTTCCATCCCTGATACCGATTGTTGATACGCTACACGCTGCTAATAAATACAACGTTATACTCGCGTAACGTTAGTCCGTTTGCTTTGTAATAACGATTATAGAAGTGAATAAAAACCTACCCAGCTTTGCATGAACAGTGTTGCTCTTTGATATTGTTAGTCCCAGCCTCCGTCTCGATCAGTAGGATATGCCGTGGTTCATTTTTTGACTGTGACCGGTATGCTTTTGCCTCTATTTGGATGCCTTGTTGTTCCTTGCGTTTCACCTGTATGTCATAGCCTTCGAACGCATATTGCAGCCCCTTTTGCCTACTTCTATCGGACACTTTATTTGCTGATTTATAAAAGTTGGATAAAATTTCACCAGGAAGAGCTGTCACAGCATAAGCCATGTTGATAGCAAACACCAGAGCCCAGACGAAGTTTGACGGACGTAGCAACAGTAACTAAGGGGGGCGGGGCTTAGCCAAAGGTCAATTGCAAAATTATTCATTTACCCCCAACTCTCGCCTCCCCAACCAATATGGAAGCAGAATAGTCTCAAATATAATTCACGCAAAAAACATGATTCACACGTGCGTAGACAATTTCACATGCATGAAACCTAATTCACATACACACAAAAAAAATTCACGTGCGTGACAAAAATATATATTCACAAAAAGCAATTCACATGCGCAAAATAAAATGATATATTCATAAAATACATTTCACAAATGCAAAACACAATTCGTAGATATACAACTGTGCACAAAAACCTTTGAATGTTTAAAATATACGAGTGTGTCCTTGAATTTGAATGTGCAAATCGTCATTTACGTACGAATCGCCTTGGATGTGTGTGTGTGTGTTTTTGAGACTTTCCTGGCAGCGCTTTACTCGTAACACAGAGCAGTCGTACTCTTTAACCAATCAGATTTAAGCTTATCAATCGACCAATCAGTATCACGTCGGGGCGGGTTCATGCCCGTTCAGCTTTCGACCAGTTCATGGCTGAGCAGAGGTAAGTGCAGTTAATCGTTCATTTCTGTGTTAACTGAAGTTAAAGAAGTTTGAGATCAGTTGAGGCAATAGTTTATGAACTATTAACTGATGTAAGCAAGTGCTGTTGTAATCAGATGTCCCATATTGTGTCAAAAATGAAGAAGAATGATGCTTGTTTTGTTGTATTTTAGCTGCAGGTACAGACAGCTTTCACACCCACAACACTCACGCTAATGATTGCAAAACAATAATCTGTGGTCAATACCCACCCTAGCTCTCTCAGCACTGGCCTCATCGAGATTGTTCTTTAAATGGTGAATAGACCTATTTTAATGAGCACACAGTGTTTATTTGCCATTAGTGTATGTTGTTAAATTATTATTAACACTTGTTTCCCTGTATTTTTCAGGATTACTCACCTTTGGTGTGACATCTGGATAGCAGTCACAAACATCTTACTTCATGTTATTTATTTATTCTCTTTTATACTTTTTTTGTATTAATGTCTTAATTGGTAACACTTTACAACAACGTTTCATTAGTTAACATTAGTTAACATGAACTAATAATGAACTGCACGTAAACAGCCTTTATTATTTTTTGTTAATATTAATTTCAACATTTACTAATACTTCATTAAAATCTTGTTAACATTAGTTAATGCACTGTAAACTAACAATAAACAGCTGTATTTTTAACTAACGTTAACAAAGATTAACAAACACAGCAACAAATGTATTGCGCATGGTTAGTTAATACATTAACTAATGTTAACTTAGTTATTGTACCATATTGTAGACTGTTACTGTTACCAATATATTGTATGCATTTCCTTGTTTTGTGCTGTATTGTCATCTCAAGGTTTTTAAATAAGGTTTTTTATTGTCATCTTAAGGTCTCACAGGACAATATTGTGAAGCATTAATTTTACTTTGCCTAGTAAAATAGGCAAATCTGATTGTATGCTGATAAGACAAAGGTACATATCATAGAGAGGCAATTAAGATCATGTAACTAAGATTACTCAGTAAACTCTATTCAAATACCATCACTTAATTTCCCACGTCCTCTGTCTGCACCTCTTGTACTATAGGTTTTTACTATTTTAAATATCAGGATAAAATCTGATATGTCCTAACAGAGAGGTCTACTGATGACTGGATTGAACACAATTCATTTGTTCACTTTTCACTTGATGTATTGAACTTATATTTATATACTTTAAAAGCAAAGTAGACTCTGACTGGATCTCACAACTCTGGAAGAGACGTATATTTCTCTGTACTGAATGTTGTGCTTCATACTTAAGACTGTCAGTTCATGATCTTCATATGTAACAGGAACATTAATCATGATCAAGTCATTTTATATATATTTTATTCCCAAAGGATTTCGGAAACTTTCAAATTAATAAAACGTGTACATCAAATTGAACTATGTCTTTGAAACTTTTAATTCTGACAAGAACATTTAATAATGCATGCAGGGCTGTATTCCTAGAGCGTGTACATATAGTCCGCAGGAGACAAATGAATACAGTAACAATGCATCACTTTAAACCTCTTGTTAAAACAACTGTCAAAATGGATGGCTTGCAACATGACTATTTTCAAAGAATTACAGTAGAAAGGGAAAGATCACAGTACTGGTGTCTGCAACTTCATACATCATCTGTCTTGGAAATCTGAAATAATGATTGGTCGATTGATAAGCTTAAATCTGATTGGATAAAGAGTACGACTGCTCTGTTACGAGTAAAGTGCTGCCAGGAAAGTCTCAAAAACACACACACACATGCAAGGCGATTCGTACATTTTAAACATTCAAAGGTTTTTGTGCACAGTTGTATATCTACAAATTGTGTTTTGCATTTGTGAAATGTATTTTATGAATATATAATTTTATTTTGCGCATGTGAATTGCTTTTTGTGAATTTTTTTGGTGTGTACGTGAATTAGGTTTCATGCATGTGAAATTGTCTACGCACGTGTGAATCATGTTTTTTGCGTGAATTATATTTGAGACTATTCTGCTTCCATAAACCAATCCCTCCTGCAAAATCCTCCTGTTTTTCTTTTTCTCCTTTTCGCTGCAAATCAGCGCACAGACAATTTGGATCGCAATCTTCTTGCAGACTACAGTGATCTGACTACTTTGAAAATCGTGCAGTGTGAACTCGGCATTAGCAATTTTGTTGCTAGATTTAGCAAACTTTTTTCAAAATGCACCTAGCAACAAATTTAGCTATTTTTAAAATGTATTTGGCAACTTTTGGAATGTGCCTCAAACAATAAAAAAAGGCACATATTCATCTAAATTACACAAAAAGAGAAAACATATGTGAATTAAGTTGCTGGTTGCAATTGTTAAATAATAATTTTTCGCTTATGACACAGCATGTCATTAGCCTGTTCCAATAATCGTTGTTCAGTTAGGTACACTGTAAGAAAAAATGTCGAAAAAATGGAAAAGATACTGGTAATTTTATGCCAGGAAATTATCCTTAAGTTATTTAAAATACAGTTAAAACACCTGAAAAATCAATAGGGATAATTCCTAATATTAACACAGTACAGTGTGTCCTATTTTTACTGACTTTAAGACTTTCAAGAAACTGCTGAAAGCGCATTTTTTTCGGCAGCACTTGATCCAGTAATACTAACACTTTCTCTTCTATTCTATTTTTTTTATTATAAAATATAAATATAAAAAATAATACTAAAAAAAAATTACATGTAGGGGCCTGCTGCTTTTGATTAAACTGAGAAGGGTCATAGCACTTGCATATTGTTGTCCTACTGTTAATTTAACTGCTTATTGTTCTCATCTGTCAGTCACTTTGGATAAAAGCATCTGCTAAATGAACAAATGTAAATTTAAATGTAAGAGTGTAGCAAACTACCAATACACTGTTTAAATACTATAAGAAAGAAAATACATAAAATGTAATTGTTCAAAAATGTTGCAACTCAATAATTCAATGTTGTATTTAAAGATAAATTCTGATCATAAAGAATGTTTATAGTAGGCTACTTTTACAAATAAAATGTTTATATTGTGTTTTACAAACAAATCTAAATGAACATAGGCCTATTTGAGTCGTTTGTGCCCACGTGATCTCAGACAAACTTAGCCTACTATTAAGACAGTGGAACAAAACAAAATCTGCAAAACACTTAGATAAAGTCTGCAGGCAAAACAAAACATTTAATTTGCTTACACACACACACACACGCGCGCGCGCGCGCAGGGCTCTCAAGTGTGTCTCAAGAGGTGTCAATTCCAGGGGTCAGAAAGTAAAAGTCCTGCCATATGTTTATTCCACCCATTAACTCAGCCAGCTGATTTCACTAATTAGTTCTATCTCCTGGCTGAAAAACTGTGCTAATTAGCAAATCCAGGTGATTGGAACAAAATACTGAGGAGGAATTTTACTTTCTGAACCTGGACTTGACACCTCTGGTCACTCATTTCGGTCTTTAGTCACGCACTCCTGCCACACATTGTATTTCTCACGTGGAAAAACTATTTATTTAATATGCCGCAGCGCCCGAAATGTCTCTGGCCGCGCCGCTCTCCCTGTGGAACCGGCAGGAATCGAGCGCGTCTCCCCTGGAGTTCTTAGTCGAGTTCTTAGCCAATCAGAAAATAGCACTATTGTATCTGGCAACAACCAAAAAAAAAATAATAAAAATAAATCGTTTCTTCAGCAAGTCTGAGCAATTATAAATAACAATAAAAATTTAAACACCGCCATTCCTGCGTTTCGAAACACACACACACACACACACACACACACACACACACACACACACACACACACACACACACACGAGTGTCTTTCCCGTGAACCTGTTTGTGTTGAGTGAAAATCACGTGACGCGCCGCTGTGCCGGGGAAGCGCGTGCGTGTGTCAGTGACGTGTGGAAACAGAATCAGGAACCTCCTTCAACGACGGATCTTTTATTAATATATGCGGTATTAAACATAATAACCGCCCTCTCACTCATGATTAACCGATAGGACAGAACGGCATGGAGTTACAGGTAGCGTGAAGAACTTTTAATATGTTTAAAAGAGTGTTGTAAACAAGTGGACCTTGATACATGGTTCACCCGTCGCACACAGTAATTCAGTGTTACAGATCGCTTTAATACTGGTATCTGTGTTATTAGTCTGGTATTTAATATTTGTTAGCTTTTTAAAGTAATATGTGACGTTATGTATGTTGGTGTAGGCTACTACACGATATCGATGTACATTTATCATGATTTTAAGTTGTTTAAAAGATACACCAATGTACTTCAAAGTCAAAGAATAGCAACATGTACAAATACCAATTCATAAAGCCTATCCATGATTACGTTGATGTGTGTAAGTGTGTGTTTCTTCTGTCCTGAACAGATCAGCTCAGTCACCAGTGACTTGTACAGGACTGTGACTGTATCAACACCACATTACACACAGATAAAGGTATTTATATCTATGGTTTGATTTTGAGAAAACCACAAGACCCAACCGGACAACAGTGGTTATTACTGTATGTGTAAGGGATAATGTAGCGCGAGGCTGTTATAGCGAATAACGTGATCAGCGAAGCGGAGGGTCTTCAATCAGCCTGAAGGGCTTGTACTCGCTATAACAACCGCCTGGCTATACACTATCCCGCTTATTACATGGCTACCTACCAAATAAATCAATAATTTGACACATAATATTGTTTTATAAAAGAGTTTATTGATTTAAAAACGATTGTATTGCTTCCGCTAAAGAAAATAGTCCGTTCCGTCCATGGCAACGCTCTTTTTTTCATGGCAACGGTGTGTTATACCATATAAATTGTCTCTGGTTATACTTAGCAGCTTCATCTTAGCTATGACATTCCATGTCATGTAATAAATAAATATATTTACATTTTTAAATTCTACATGTATGTAATGTGCACCAGGAAATAATGTGCTTTATTTTTGTCTTATAATGGGAGCTTTGTGAAACAATCAGGGCTTGTCATCTGTTTATAGCATCTTCTGAATGTTTTACACGTCTAATAGTATCGCTTTCTGATCTGATCAGCGCTTTAACAATATAGATGTTTCAAAGCAGCTTTACAGTGATAATAGGAAGTTAAAGTAAAGAGATTGTTTAGGCTTTATAGCAGCTCTAGAATAAAGTTATTGTCCAGATAAAGTTCAGCATTGGTGTGTGTCTTCATCTCTTCTGTGTGTGTTTCAGTGTGAGGTCGCCGCTGTTGCTGAATTATGATTGACAGTCATAATGACGACAGCATACGTGTGCCATCTCTTCCTCATGTCCCTCTACATTACAGGTACATTACGACCTGAGAACACACACACACACACACACACACACACACACACACACACACCTTTGTGGCCTGCTTTATAGAATCGGTTCAATATTTAATATTAGGCATTAATTATTTAGTTAGCTATACTGAATTCAGTTTTAGGTCAACAAAAGTGTGTGTGTCTGAAATATGATACGCAACAATAACAGATGCAAACTTGTGTGTGTATAAACAGTATATGCATATGTGTTGTTTGTTGAGTATCATATTTTATACATCAGGCTTTTATGGCTCATATTCATTTCAATTCAATGATAATTGAGTGATGGAAAAATAAATGTTTCTCAAAAGCCTGTTGTGTCATATTTAACATTTACTTTTAACATGAAGTGAAGCATTCAAAAATGGTGTATGAATACTCAAGTAAAAGTATAAAAGTGGCTTTTGTCAATAACATTACATTTACTTTATAAAAACCATTAAATATTTCACAGCAAAAAAGACTGAAAAGGTATGACCTCAGTCAGAGGACAGAAGACATGAAGCACAGCCGGTTTTCTGCTTCGGTCGGGTTGATCATTGATAGGCCCTACAGACGTGCATATTAAATATGATACAGTAGGCTATTATTATGGTATTGATTAACAGAAGTTTCAAAGAATATTTGCTGTAAGTTATGAGTGAATAAATGTTCATTACAACATTAAAATAAAAAATAAATCATGTTTTTTTTTAAATCATGAGATTGCATTTTGGATGTCATAATCCTACATAAAATTGCAATTTCTGATGTCTCTTTATGATCTTGGCCTTTTAAGAGTTAAACAGTTAAGAATAGTCTTCTGCAACGGCCACAGGTGCTCAGTTTTGAGGAACTAGTCTGTTTCCCAGATGTTTTACTTCTGTATTGTTAGCACATGTTGCAGAGACATATAATCATATTGAGCTGACCAGAGTAAATTAGTACATGGATGTGTTTATGTTTTGTCTTATTGTTATGTTGCTTTTTATTGAAAAGTACAGCACTTTGGAAATACGGTGGTAGCCTGTGACGTGCTATATTAATAAAGAAACGAAACGAGAGTAATATTATTAATATGGCCCTATGATTTCCGTGATGCTGGAAACGCGGATGGAATCCATTCATAAAAATGGAATTCATTGTATAACGTGGAATTTGTCAAATTTTTTATTTCACTTAAATCAAATCGCAATATAGACGTGTGTGAATATTAAACCGCAAATAAGACTATTTAAATGTATATCCTGCATGTTCTGTGTGAATGAATGGTTTGATTTCACACACACACACACACACACACACGAACACATGAACTTCATCTCCAGAGTCACTTCATCAGCATTTCACCACTTAATTTGAGAAAAACTATCATATCATAAACGGACAGAAACTCAAATTAAACTCAATTAAAACTGTTTAATTGTGACAGAAATATATTACTGTTGTACAGTAGAATTTAGCTACATCTCAATGTCATAATAATACTACCACAAAAAAAGTTTTAATAATAAATTATTATTAAAGGAATAATCACTATTTTCTTCCATGTTTTAATTTTAACAGTAAAGCTCTTTTGTGCTAGCCTTGCTAACGCCAGACCCAATTCTCGTTGAGACTTGGGTCTGGGAACCACATGTACATTTTCTCGTATTTGAGGCGTGGTTTACGAATGCCCGGCGCCGTTTATTGGGTGCTAAGAATGTCTATCAAATATGCGCCTGTACGTAGCTCATAGCCAACATAGATGTCGTCATCATCTTGCTGCTCCCTCCCCGTTCTGTGATTGGTTCCCTAAATGAGGCGAAAATCTGGACCATGGTATTCATACCGCCTTTCAGCGTGAATAAAACCGCGCTGCGGGAAGGCAGCATGGGGAAACCCAGACTACTGTTGTGCAGCACTTTGTTTGACAAAAAAGTTTGTTTAATTTCATATGATTAAAAGATAAATTAAATTAATATTTTATGCCTTCATTTGATTGCCAGAAAAAAAACACAACGTAAAAAAAAAAACATTAAAAAAAATAATATATATAATAAAAAATTAATGAAACCATTAAAATGGAATCCAGAAAACTTAAAACAGAAAACACAGAATTTGGTTTTATAAAAAAAAAAACTGAATTTGAGAAAAAATGTAAACGTATTTCATAGGGCCCCCTAAACATGTAACATTTTATTTTATATAATGAGCTAGTATTGTGTATGAAACACAAACACTGCAAATATCTTTAAAACAAGATGTGGAAAACCACATGACGAAAATGAAATCTAACAAAATTCACATGTCGGTGAATGAAATGAGGAATCGTGACTACGAAATTGCTCATTTCTTTTCCTGTTTTGTTTATTGAATTATATGAGCTTTATTTTATTTGTGAGCATGTTTCTGTTTAGTTTGAGATGTGTGTGTGATGTTTTCATCTAGTGCTCCACACAATCCCTGCTCCCGCCAACCTCACTATAGTGTCTCACAACTTCCGGCACATCTTGCAGTGGAATCCTGGGATAGGTTCTCCTCCGCGCACCGTGTTCAACTTTAAACTAAATGACAGGTGAGTCTTCTCAGAGAACAAACGAGTCCAGCAGTTCAGACAACACCAACATAAAACACTTCCGTAACACGCTATTTAAAGTACCTTATAGTGCATTATATATTTTCAGTAATAAATTGTAACAAGTTAAAATGCAGTGTAAAGTTTGCAGATTCCTTGTTACATCTAAAATGGGTTGTTTGTCATGTGTTTTAATGCATTGTACTTTCTAAAGGTGTGTTCAGTGAAAATATGAGTTTCAATTATTCATGCGACCATACAATCATTACACGGCACATCATTAATGCATGAAAACTAGTGCTGTCAATCGATTCAAAGAATTGATTCAATCGCACATTTTTCTGTAATTAATCGCACCTACCATTCAAGTTTGTAATATATTTTTATATTGTAATACTGAAACCGTTGAATCTCCAAAATAATGTAGAAACAACATAAAGACTATATTTTAACAATAATGGTTTAATGGCATCTTTTTACTAAGCACTATGCATGTTTTTATCAGTTTAAGCTATTAAGTGTAGACATTTAACATTACAGTGTAATTGAAAGCTATAATTTTTAACATTTAATAGGCTTTAAAAAAATAACTTTCAATTAACTTAAAACTGTCTTCTCATAAACCCATTGTAATAAATGTCACATTTAGCTGTATTTAGTTTTCCTGTTGACCCAGTCAGACCGGTTCAGATTTTTACCTGCACTGCTGAAAGACACAAAGTTATTGTTTTTGACCCATGTAACCTTGTAAACAGTGCTTTAAGATTCCCAGGTAGGTCTAACAGGTAAATATACAGAAATGTAATAACTTCTAGAATCATTTCTGTATCCGTCCTGCACTGCACTGTATAAATTATAAACTGAATAGAGATTAATTCCTATTACAGCTACTGAAGATATTCAGTCAAGGGCAGTGAGGGATTTTCACTGTCTTTTGTTCATTGATTAAAGGACAATTCCGGTATTTAACACTTTGAGTCTGTTTTCTAGTTTGTTTTGGGTGAACTAGAGTGGTGGACCGAGTGAAAAGACTACAACTAAATGTAAACAGCCCCCTTTTCAGTTTCCGGTAGCGCAGTAATATCAACGAGCAATGAGTCCTCCAACAGAAATCAATGCGATTTTACAAAATGCCAAATAAAACACGACAGAAACTGTATTTCGCTACGCTACTTGTTTTGGAACATCAACGAACACCACTAACCACTCGGTGAGTTGCACAGTTTTGAAAACGAACGTTAAGAGTTGTTTTAAGGACATGTTTGTGCATGCCGGTAGACAGACACTCTGAAGCGCTCAAAGGCGATTCTAAAGAGTCAAAAAGTCGAGACAGGACCCATCGTCAACATTTCTGTTTCCACCACTCTAGTTCATCCAAAACAAACTAGAAAACAGACTCAAAGTGTTAAATACTGGAATTGTCCTTTAACATTAATGACAGACAGGATTATTAGGCTTCTGTCACTTTAAGATCTGAAGCACATGACGTGGATCTGACTCAAATTACATTTTCTCACTACTCTTTACATTCATTTAACACTTTTTAACTCATTTAATACAGTGCTTATGAGATTACTCGCCCATAATGGGCATTTCAACATAATTTTGTGTGTTTTTGTCCATTCAAGCGTTAAAAAGTGGCGCACTGTCTAAAGCAGCTTACTTGGTGTGTTTCGGGTGTTTGTTTGTTGTTGATGCCAGGAAAAAGCAGATGCTGCATTAAATATTTTAGTAACACTTTATTTCGATAGTCCGCTTTAGACATTAAACTAACTATAAGTAACTTTGCAGCTACATGTCAACTAACTGTCATTAGAGTATTAGTAGACTGTCTGCTTAATATCTGCTAACACTTTATTTTGTTGGTCCCCCAACAGACATTCAACTGACTATAAGTAAGTTAGCAACTACAAGTCAACTTGTTCTCCTAACCTGAACCCTAACACCTAACCATAAACTAACAGTCTACTACAGCCTACTAATACTCTAATGACAGTTAGTTGACATGTAGTTGTAAAGTTACTTATAGTTAGTAGAATGTCTAAAGTGACTATCGAAATAAAGTCTAACCAATGTTTTTTACACGTTAAACTGAAAAAAAAAAAAAATAGTTGGATTAATTTTTTCTGTTATGTTAATTTTGACAGCCCTATATTTAATATTATAATTATTAAATATTATTTTAGTTCTCCCAGTCTTTATTTCTTCATTTTCAGTGTGTAATTTCTGCAGTTGTACTACACACATTAGAAGATTACACATCAGTCAAACGCATCATTAGTTGCACACCTGTAAATGAACACAGTGTGGCGCTTTACTCTGTAACACACAGAACATTTATTTATTTATTTATTCATTTGATTAATTAATTTGCAGCCTTTGTGATTTGATCATTGCAGTAATGCATATCACGATATTGAATAGGCCTATATTTCAATATATTGTGCAGCCTTAGTGGCAACATTACACATACTCTGGAGTTTACAACGTGGATAAAGCCAAATAGCCAGACATCTATCATTCAGTCATGATTCACTTTCAGGGGCTTTAAAAACTTTAGTATTTAGCAAAAACTCTTTCAAAGCTCTCATAGACATTTCTGAAGACATGAACATCAGTATCACACAAATCCTAAGAAGTTTTTTCTAGCACAAACTCACACTTTCTTACATTTTGTCCTATTTTTAGCATCTTTAAATAAAGACTGATTTATTTATTTTCACAGCTGCAGTGGAGGAAACTCAACAGTGTGTCTGAACATCACAAATACAACAGTAGATGTCACTGACACAGTGAAGGACATCTTCTCACGCTGCACTTTCACTGTTTGGGCATCGCTTGACAACACAACTTCACGGAAAGTCAAAAAACATATTATACCATACGAAGACAGTAAGTACTTTAACATCCGGGGATGATGTGATGCAAGTCATATTTTCTGTTTCAGTTTGCATGTACATGTCTGAGATCTAGAGTTGTTAACTTTTAAAATGGCTTTGATTTTGCTTTGTTTAGCAGTCATCGGTCCACCCTTTATATCCCTGTCTGGCTGTGGAAACTGTCTGAATATCAGGATCTCTCTGCCTATTGAAACAAAAATTACAAAAGACATACGTCGGTTTTATAGATCTGGGGATTTCAATATAAGTTGGAAGAAAGCTGGAAAGAGTGAGGTGAGTGTTCCTGTGGGAGAACTGTGTGTGTCTGCTCAGATTAAGAGAGATGGAGAAGTGTGTGTGTGCTCAGATTAAGAGAGATGTAGAAGTGTGTGTGTCTGCTCAGATTAAGAGAGATGTAGAAGTGTGTGTGTCTGCTCAGATTAAGAGAGATGGAGAAGTGTGTGTGTGCTCAGATTAAGAGAGATGGAGAAGTGTGTGTGTGTGTGTGTGTGTGCTCAGATTAAGAGAGATGGAGAAGTGTGTGTGTGTGTGTGTGTGTGCTCAGATTAAGAGAGATGGAGAAGTGTGTGTGTGTGTGTGTGTGTGCTCAGATTAAGAGAGATGGAGAAGTGTGTGTGTGCTCAGATTAAGAGAGATGGAGAAGTGTGTGTGTCTGCTCAGATTAAGAGAGATGGAGAAGTGTGTGTGTGTGTGTGTGCTCAGATTAAGAGAGATGGAGAAGTGTGTGTGTCTGCTCAGATTAAGAGAGATGGAGAAGTGTGTGTGTCTGCTCAGATTAAGAGAGATGGAGAAGTGTGTGTGTCTTCTCAGATTAAGGGAGATGGAGAAGTGTGTGTGTCTGCTCAGATTAAGAGAGATGGAGAAGTGTGTGTGTCTGCTCAGATTAAGAGAGATGGAGAAGTGTGTGTGTCTGCTCAGATTAAGAGAGATGGAGAAGTGTGTGTGTCTGCTCAGATTAAGAGAGATGGAGAAGTGTGTGTGTCTGCTCAGATTAAGAGAGATGGAGAAGTGTGTGTGTCTGCTCAGATTAAGAGAGATGGAGAAGTGTGTGTGTCTTCTCAGATTAAGGGAGATGGAGAAGTGTGTGTGTCTGCTCAGATTAAGAGAGATGGAGAAGTGTGTGTGTCTGCTCAGATTAAGAGAGATGGAGAAGTGTGTGTGTCTGCTCAGATTAAGAGAGATGGAGAAGTGTGTGTGTCTGCTCAGATTAAGGGAGATGGAGAAGTGTGTGTGTCTGCTCAGATTAAGAGAGATGGAGAAGTGTGTGTGTCTGCTCAGGTTAAGAGAGATGGAGAAGTGTGTGTGTCTGCTCAGATTAAGGGAGATGGAGAAGTGTGTGTGTCTGCTCAGGTTAAGAGAGATGGAGAAGTGTGTGTCTGCTCAGGTTAAGAGAGATGGAGAAGTGTGTGTGTCTGCTCAGATTAAGGGAGATGGAGAAGTGTGTGTGTCTGCTCAGATTAAGAGAGATGGAGAAGTGTGTGTCTGCTCAGGTTAAGAGAGATGGAGAAGTGTGTGTGTCTGCTCAGATTAAGAGAGATGGAGAAGTGTGTGTGTCTGCTCAGATTAAGGGAGATGGAGAAGTGTGTGTGTCTGCTCAGGTTAAGAGAGATGGAGAAGTGTGTGTCTGCTCAGGTTAAGAGAGATGGAGAAGTGTGTGTGTCTGCTCAGATTAAGGGAGATGGAGAAGTGTGTGTGTCTGCTCAGATTAAGAGAGATGGAGAAGTGTGTGTCTGCTCAGGTTAAGAGAGATGGAGAAGTGTGTGTGTCTGCTCAGATTAAGAGAGATGGAGAAGTGTGTGTGTCTGCTCAGATTAAGGGAGATGGAGAAGTGTGTGTGTCTGCTCAGATTAAGAGAGATGGAGAAGTGTGTGTGTCTGCTCAGGTTAAGAGAGATGGAGAAGTGTGTGTGTCTTCTCAGATTAAGGGAGATGGAGAAGTGTGTGTGTCTGCTCAGATTAAGAGAGATGGAGAAGTGTGTGTGTCTGCTCAGATTAAGAGAGATGGAGAAGTGTGTGTGTCTGCTCAGGTTAAGAGAGATGGAGAAGTGTGTGTGTCTGCTCAGATTAAGAGAGATGGAGAAGTGTGTGTGTCTGCTCAGATTAAGGGAGATGGAGAAGTGTGTGTGTCTGCTCAGATTAAGAGAGATGGAGAAGTGTGTGTGTCTGCTCAGATTAAGAGAGATGGAGAAGTGTGTGTGTCTGCTCAGATTAAGAGAGATGGAGAAGTGTGTGTGTCTGCTCAGAATAAGAGAGATGGAGAAGTGTGTGTGTCTGCTCAGATTAAGGGAGATGGAGAAGTGTGTGTGTCTGCTCAGATTAAGAGAGATGGAGAAGTGTGTGTGTCTGCTCAGATTAAGAGAGATGTAGAAGTGTGTGTGTCTGCTCAGATTAAGAGAGATGTAGAAGTGTGTGTGTCTGCTCAGATTAAGAGAGATGTAGAAGTGTGTGTCTGCTCAGATTAAGAGAGATGGAGAAGTGTGTGTCTGCTCAGATTAAGAGAGATGGAGAAGTGTGTGTGTCTGCTCAGATTAAGAGAGATGTAGAAGTGTGTGTGTCTGCTCAGATTAAGAGAGATGGAGAAGTGTGTGTGTGCTCAGATTAAGGGAGATGGAGAAGTGTGTGTGTCTGCTCAGATTAAGAGAGATGGAGAAGTGTGTGTGTCTGCTCAGATTAAGAGAGATGGAGAAGTGTGTGTCTGCTCAGATTAAGAGAGATGGAGAAGTGTGTGTCTGCTCAGATTAAGAGAGATGGAGAAGTGTGTGTGTCTGCTCAGATTAAGAGAGATGGAGAAGTGTGTGTGTCTGCTCAGATTAAGAGAGATGGAGAAGTGCGTGTCTGCTCAGATTAAGAGAGATGGAGAAGTGTGTGTGTCTGCTCAGAATAAGAGAGATGGAGAAGTGTGTGTGTCTGCTCAGATTAAGAGAGATGGAGAAGTGTGTGTGTCTGCTCAGAATAAGAGAGATGGAGAAGTGTGTGTGTCTGCTCAGAATAAGAGAGATGGAGAAGTGTGTGTGTCTGCTCAGATTAAGAGAGATGGAGAAGTGTGTGTGTCTGCTCAGATTAAGAGAGATGTAGAAGTGTGTGTGTCTGCTCAGATTAAGAGAGATGTAGAAGTGTGTGTGTCTGCTCAGATTAAGAGAGATGTAGAAGTGTGTGTCTGCTCAGATTAAGAGAGATGGAGAAGTGTGTGTCTGCTCAGATTAAGAGAGATGGAGAAGTGTGTGTGTCTGCTCAGATTAAGAGAGATGTAGAAGTGTGTGTGTCTGCTCAGATTAAGAGAGATGGAGAAGTGTGTGTGTGCTCAGATTAAGGGAGATGGAGAAGTGTGTGTGTCTGCTCAGATTAAGAGAGATGGAGAAGTGTGTGTGTCTGCTCAGATTAAGAGAGATGGAGAAGTGTGTGTCTGCTCAGATTAAGAGAGATGGAGAAGTGTGTGTCTGCTCAGATTAAGAGAGATGGAGAAGTGTGTGTGTCTGCTCAGATTAAGAGAGATGGAGAAGTGTGTGTGTCTGCTCAGATTAAGAGAGATGGAGAAGTGCGTGTCTGCTCAGATTAAGAGAGATGGAGAAGTGTGTGTGTCTGCTCAGAATAAGAGAGATGGAGAAGTGTGTGTGTCTGCTCAGATTAAGAGAGATGGAGAAGTGTGTGTGTCTGCTCAGAATAAGAGAGATGGAGAAGTGTGTGTGTCTGCTCAGAATAAGAGAGATGGAGAAGTGTGTGTGTCTGCTCAGATTAAGAGAGATGGAGAAGTGTGTGTGTCTGCTCAGATTAAGAGAGACGGAATCACTGGCTAGGCTAAATTAAGCTAGGCTAAGTTCACAGTAGTTGTATTTCTCCACCAGATCTTGTCACGCTGTAAGCCAGAGGTGTTCAGCTGATTAAAGCTTTGGTGAATCTGCCAAATCAACGTCCAACTCGATCACTCGCATTTGTCAATCTCAATGCATTTTATTTCTTTATCCAATTAGTAGATGTGTTAGTTATCTTTTTGTTAATAAAATTCACTTTATTGTGTTGTCCTTGTGTTGATAATACAGAAAGTGGCTCTACAACTGAATCAGTGTCTCACAAATGCTTCAGATAAACTCCCTTTAAACTACATCACGTCTGATCCGCATCGGTCTCCTCCTAATCACGGTGTTTGATCCAGCATTTAGTTATTTACAAATGAATCCACCCACTTATCTAGTTGCTCTAGGCTGGTTGAGAATAAAGATTACTCTTACTTAAACTGTTGAATTATAAAATTTGGTAAATTATTTTGTAATATCTTAAAATCTAGATTTATTTGTAATAACTTAATCACTGTTGATTAGGGATGTACCGATATGAACATTTTGACTGGTACCGATAATTGATTATTTATATTTGAAAGCCGATAACCGATATTCTGGTCGATAAATCTAAATCCAAATTTTTATATAATTTTTGAGAGCCTGATTACAAAGACAAAAGTCTCACCATTACTAGCCATGTCCCAAACACACAATTATAATGTTCTCATTATGATTTTATGTAGCCGATATGACAGACTTGCACATTACTGTATTTTCCTTTTATAAGTGATTCCAATCATTTTTCAAGCAATTCAAATCCATCATGTTGAACAGTGCACATCTGAAGTGTCTCAGCTGAAGGAAATAATATATCATTTATCAGCTTTAATATATCGGCCAAATATTCTTATCAGGCCGATAACGCTAACATTAAAAATGATCATATATCGGCCGATACCGATATGATTGCCGATACGTCGTGCATCTCTACTGTTGATAACTGTTGATGCTCACGCGCTTGTTGATTGTGTTTAAAGCTATACTTGTAAAGTCACATCAGCTGAATTTCTGACGTCTTGTCCTGGTGTTTTGCCAAACCTAGGCCAAGCTTATCTCTACAAAAGAGAAGCAGACTGTCCTGCAGAACCTTCAGCCGGGACATCAGTACTGTGTACGAGTTCTTCCCGAGTTCAACTCCAACCCCAACACTCGAGCGTCTGCGTGGCAGTGTGAATACACTAGTAAAGTGGAGCCAAGAGGCGGTAAGAAAACACCTGTTAACAGCAGCACTGTGTGTGAGCCTGGAGCACAAACCCTGTCACGAGTCGCACGGTGTATCTGTGGCAGAAGCCAACAATACATTGTTTGGGTCAAAATGATCGATTTTTCTTTTATGCCAAAAATCATTAGGATATTAAGTAAAGATCATGTTCCTTGAAGATATTTTGTAAATCTCCTACTGTAAATATGTAAAACATGTATTTTTGTGAGAGGATGCAGCACAATCGCGAACACAAATGCACAACTTTAAAGGAGATTTTCTCAATGTTTAGATTCTTTTGCATCCTCAGATTCCAGATTTTCAAATAGTGGTATCTTGACCAAATATTGTCCTATCCTAACAAACCATACATCAATGGAAAGCTTATTTATTCGGGCTGCCGTGGACTCAGTCCAGGAGAAGGATCTGTCAGCTGTGTATGCATGATCTCTTCTAGAATGACGGACAGTAAGGTGTACATGTTTGTGTCCGCAGGGCTGTATGTCATGAGTTGGTCATTGGGAGCGTCAGTGTCGGGTGTAGCTGTGCTCCTGCTGGTGTTCAGTCTGGTGTACACTGGGTTCCTCTGTAAGCTGAAGACCCGTCCTCCTCAATCTCTGGTAAGAGCCTGTCTGCACTCAAATACAGCATTTGCTCTTCTGCATCAGGAATCTCTTCATTTACATCATTAGTTTCTCTTACCTGGTACCGCTTTTGTTTAAAGAAATGGTTATGATTGGAGTTATTTCATCTATAAAGCAGCTCTGCAGAAAACAGTGATGTCATCGTCCAGCTCAGTTCTCATCCAATAGTGTCTGCAGTGTTGTGCCTGAACGCGTTCATTGAACGATAGTTCATGAACTTGTTCATATTTTGGGCGAACGTGAACTGAACGTACTGTATTACTGCCTGATGAACGTTACTGTGAACTCGTTCATTCTGGTGTCTGTGAACGGCAGCTCTCTCAGTTTTAGGGAGCTTTCACACTGGTAGTTTAGTTCGGAACGGGGCACGGTTTGCATGAAAGATCGCTAATGTGAACGCTGTCATGTGGACCCGAGTGCGCACTGGGTACCGAACCCGAGACTACCTGGAGGAGGTGGTGTGAGTTCGGTTGCTCCTGAACCGTGCTGCGGTTCACGTGTATGTGAAAACAACACAGACTCGGGTGCGCACTTGTTCAGGAAGTAAAGTATCCTGCGCATGCGTTTTAGCCGATTATGATGTATTTAGTTAAATAAAACACACGTAAGGGATGAAGATTTACCTTGGATACGAGCAAGAGTGAGTCTGCAGTGTATTCGCGCATAGTGTGTGCAATCAGGGCAACAAATTAATGGAAATCCACTGTCTCCTCAAAAGAGCAGCAGAAAGACAGCTTATGCGACACACACACACACACACACTAACACACACACACACACAGTAAACCTGTGTTGTTTACTCAGCTATGTATAATAGCACCAAATTAATAAAAAAACACAATATATTGACCTGCGTCGTGTTTTCTATCGTGCGCTGTACACGTTTGCGATGACGTAAGATGCACGTGAATGCACCAGAGTTCGATAGAATCAAGTTGAGTGTGAAACCAGACCAACGCTGCGGGGGGCAATCGCGCTCGGCCTCGGACCGCAGCAAACGAGCCCAGTGTAAAAGCCCCCTAACTTCGTTCAATAGAGTGCCAGATTTCTATAGAGAGGAAACCTGGCTAAAACACACCGTAAACAGGCCTTAATATGTAGCAGATAAAACACCCAATCTGGCAACACCAGCCACCAGCGTCGCACCGCCGCAAGCGTCATCAACACAAGAAGCAGCGAGAGGCGTCGTATGATCATTTAAACGAGTTTTATAACAAGGTCGTGAGGACGGGCAAAATCGTACTTGTCTGTGCAAACTTTACCTGCCGATAAAATAATTGCTGTCTGTGGTTCTATATGAGCTGTGGCAATAATTTTGAAAAATAATAGCTCGCAGCAACATATGGAAAAAAAAGAAATGAACTAGTTCAAAATTTTAAACTATGAACTGAACTAGAAATTTGTGAAATGAACTTTGAACTAGTTCATGTAGAAAGTGAACTTTCCCAACACTGAGTGTCAGTGCAGTCACGCCTATAATATTACTATTGATCTGCTGTATAAAATCAATATTATTAGGGATGCACCGATATGAACATTTTGGCCTACAACGGTAATCCTTTATATTTGAAAGCCGATAACTCCAAATACAAATTTATATAATTTGAGAGCTTGTTTCAAAAACAAAAGTCTCGCCATTAAAAGCCATTCAGCTCTTCAAAGTGAATCAACATATACAGGACAGTAGCCCATAGTGAACCTGTCTTTTTACTCCTATGGCCAACTTTCTCAAAAAAAAAAAAAATCTATTGGCTTACAAATAAATAAAATAATGCAAACAAGTCAGGGTTAGAATTAAATAAAATTATTTATTGGCTTTAATATATCTGGTTAATAACGGTAACATTAAAAATGAACATATATCGGCCGATACCGATATGGTGGCCGATATATTGTGCATCCCTAAATAATATTATTATAAATATTAGAAAGAAGCTTCTAATCACAAGTTGTGAGCTACAGTTTAAAGCACACCACTTTGCAATGCTGGACCTGTAGTTTAAACTGGATTGTTGAACTGTGTTTGTAACGATGGCCACTATAGTTTGCTAGTGATGTTTTTGGGAAACACCAAGGCTGGAAGAAGCACGTTCACTGTTCCTTGAACATTGCTCATCAGTGTCCTGCTGATCTCAACTCTTCAGTCTCTTCTGTGAAAAAAAGCTTTAACTGGTTGAGTCAGAGCAGGAGCCGTAGTTTGACTGAATCTCATGTGTCCTCCTGCCACATATAATGACTGTTCATCTCTTTCTCTCTGCTGTTTTTCTCATTTAGAGTCACATGGTTCAAGCCCACTATCTGATTCCTGAAGAGACTTTATGTGAGAGAGTGTCAAGCGGGGCTCCATTAAATAGTGCATCTAAAGCCTATCCCAGCAGCAGCGCACTGAACGAGGAGGACTCGGGGAACAAGCAACATGAGGACAACTACGCCAACGAGGTCTGGGTTTCATGGGTTGTGAAACGTGTGCCTTTAATATTCTGAGACATTTCCATCAGCCTGTATCCATAATGCAAATATAGCAGTTAATAACAGTGTAAAGCTCGAGGTCCTTTACAGTATGTGCACAGTCACGCAGTGCTAGAAGGAGTGTATCATTTACTCCAGTACAAGTAGAAGGACTGAAAAACACTGACTCAAGTAGGAGTAAATAAGTAGTTTGCTGAATCGCTTATCAAGTTACTACGTTACAAAGTACTTTATTATTATTGTTATTTTTTATGTAATTTTTTAGTTTTTTTATCTGAAGAACATGCAGATAGAGACAGTTTGACTAAAGAAACATGAAGACAATAAACACGATTGTAATGACCTGTGTTTATCTGTTCTTCAAGCCATAAAGATTGGCTTCCATAAGAATGATGTATATTATAATGCAACGTTAATCGACATAGCCTGTACCACAGTATAGGATTTTATAATATATTTTCTGTCTCTCTCTGTGATAAGAAGCAACATGGACCACAGAAGCCAGTTATTTAGCACGGCTGACGTGTGTATACAGTATATAGTGATGCTAAGCAAATTCCTGTTGCCAAGAATGATTGTTTTGTCACTAATTTTGAAAAGTCCATGTTTAAGAAGGGAAAAGACAAAAAGGGGAAGTGAGAGGTTTGATCAAAAGAAATGAGGGATTAAAACAGTATGAATAGAAAAGTGGCAGTAAAAAATAAAGTGGTATACAAGTTAACATGCTAAATAAAATGCTCTTTTTTGCACCATTGTTGCTATAGTAACGAAATACACTTTTACATGCACCTGATTGACAGATAAATCATGTGATCTTATTTCACTGTTGTTGTTGTTACTGCCACCGTGTTTGTTGAACGTTCATGTTCTGTTCTCACAGGCCGACACAGATGATGAGGAAGACTACGAGGAAGAAGAGAAAGGCAACTACATGGGTTGTGTAAGTGACGACAGTGGTTTGGGAACTAATAACAGCAAAGAGAAGGCTGTAGTTTCAACTTTGCATGGGAGATCACAGCACTTTTCTGGAGAGGCAAAGGAAGAAGAAACCCATCATGATGAAAACGAGTGTAGAAATAAACTCATATCAGAAGTGTTCGACAGACATAACAATACTCACTCAGAATCAAAGGGGAATGAAGATGGTTCAGGGAACATCAACTTGTTTTCAGTCATTTTGAGGACTCTGGGACTCCAGGATGAGGAGGAAGAGCTGTGTAAACCTCTGCTACTGGAATCAGTGCTGGGATTGTGTACATCTGACGACTCTGAACACACTGAAGAAGAAGAAGAGCTCCCACTGGAAGCCACACCCGCTGAGATGAGCTCCGATGAGGAAGAGGACTCCCCGTCGGGATATATGCTGACCCATACCGGGAACATGGACGAACTAAAGAGGTCCTTGTCAGAAGAGATGGTCTGTGACACAGACTATATGACACGGTGAAGACAAGAATATTTCTGTCAAGACTTGCAGAATTTAATTAACTTGACTGAGGCTATCATAGAATGAAGCATATAATTGTTATTACCGTTGCATAATTTAGTGGAAGTGTGCCTAAATCATGGAAATTATGAAATGAGACAGATGCAACAACGTGATGATAACACTGGTAATAAGTTATGAGTCAATGAGCAAGAAATGGAAGAGCTTAGAAGTTTATTTTGTAAAGGGATATTGTATAATTATAGTTCTGGTCCTCAAAACTGATTGGCCACTATAATTTTGAAAATACCGTATTTTTCCAAATATAAGATGACCCCCTTTTTTTCAAGATGTAGGCTACCTTTTGGAAAAGGGCTTTTTGAAGACCAAATTTTTATAAAGAAAATGCTTTTATTAGAAAATATTTTTCATATTGCATATTTTTCATATTACATATTTTTGTATTGAAAGGATGGTAAATACTGGTAAAATGTCCCAATTTTTCTAAATTTTCCAATACTGGAAAATAAATTAACATTGTAAAAGAAACACTTTTTGGCATACCATAAATATAGCCTGTAGCCCATCTGAATTATATAACAATTAAGCTATCTATCTCATGGTGAAAACCATGTAGCCTACCAACATTTCATTAACAGTAGAAGTGAAATCTAGGTACAGTTTTAAGACTGTCTTGTTGCGCTCGCGATCTTCTAACATTACACTGACAGTATTTCTCGGCACACTCGTTTTACACGTATTGAGCGCCACCTACTGTTGCGGGTTTATTATTGACATGTAAAACTGAATACAAGATGAACCCATTTTTTTCAGATGTATTTCTAAGAAAAAACATCGTCTTATATTCAGAACAATACAGTACTACTGTTGTTGTGTCACAATTTAGTGTTTAATATAAAATCTGTGGTTTATATATAAAAATAGAGCCTATTTGAAAATTTGATAAACATTACAGATCTCTGTAGTGGTTAAACTTTAGATATAACATGAGATACTGCCAATCTTTGATCTCATGAATCTATTATTTGACCACAATCAAAATGATTCGCTTTGGAACGAGGTAAAGTTTTATAATTTTATATTTCATTTAATTTAAATGCTGTACTTGTGCATTGCTTTTGTAGCCTACTTTTTGACTAAATTGTTGGCTTTTATATTTCCTATTGTACATATGTCTTATACTTCTATTATTGCTATGTTTTTACATTTAATATTACTGTTCAATATAAAATATTTTGTATAAATAATTTGTGTTGAGAAATAGTCTGTATTAGTTTTAGGGGATTTTTCAGTGACTTCAATGCAGGTTTCATTGTTACGCACTAGGTGGCGGCAAGAGACTGACTTTATGAGAGCGTTAGTACAGGGCTTCCCATCATTTTGTCTAGTCACCTCTATTTAGCACTTTTTACTAGGGATGAGCGAGTACAGCATTATCTGTATCTGTATCTGTGTTAACCATATGAATTATCTGTATCTGTACTCGGACTGGGCGGGGCCTAACCCGGAAGTGGGTCGGGTTGCCTTGAAATGGGCGGGGCTTTAACTGGTATGTTATTTTAAGCATGCAATTGATATGGGTTGTTCAGAAATTGTTATTTATTGCTGATTACAAAACTATTTACATGACAGCATCAGCATTGAGCTTCAGATCAATGGTTTTGTTCACGATAACAAACGAACTATATACAGAACAAATTTTGAAACAATGAATACAACACATGCGGTTGCAATTATGAAGTAAAATGTAATGAACTTGACTTTTCATACTCAACATAACTTTCTTTTTTTAACTTTAAATTTTTTTATGATCAGTGTGATTTATTTATTTTTTTGGTTCTTTTTTCTTTTTTTTTATTTCCACACCAGGTGTGTGTGTGTGCGTGTGTGTGTGTGTGTGTGTGTGTGAATGAGTAAGAGAGAGACAGAGAGAGAGAAAGAGAAAGAGAGAGGGGGTCGGGGGGGACTGTGTTCTACGGTTCAAATAGTCCAACGCTGTTTTTCAGATCTGCATTGACTTGAATGAAGACCAGTTGTTCCACATGGCTAGGGTCTAAGTTTGCACGCTGTGGACTGAACACATTTCCAGCTGTGCTAAAAACACGCTCAGACTGGACACTTGTAGGTGGACAACTGAGATGCTGCAGTGCAAAGCGTGTAAGATTGGGCCAGCACTGAAGCTTGCCTGACCAGTATTTCACTGGGTCATCGGTAAGGCTGATGTCCCCATCTGCCAGGTAGGCCTCCACATCACCTGATGGTAAATGTGTCCTCATTGGATTAGCCGATTTCTTTTTCTGCTGGAAAGACAAGACTGAAGTGCTGCTGGTGGCAGGTGTCTCTTCTGTGTTTCTTGCAGGTGTAGCCACAGTGTCACAGAGCTCCATCCTGAGGAGGAATGTCCTCTTCAGTGCCTCCACATCAACATTGTTTGGAAAACAGTTGGCCTTATATCTGGGGTCAAGGAGAGTGGCAAGCAGAAATGTGGAGTTTGCAAAAATTGGTTCGAAACGCCATTCTAGTTCTTTGCTCAGATTGGCTGCCAGTCTCCTTGCTGCTGTGCCTAACCTTTCCCTGGACTCAGCCGCAACATCTTGGCCCAGCCCCACTGTGGCATCCTGATCATCATCACCAGCCATGAACTGATCAGATTCATCCTCAGATTCCTAACCAGCATGCAGTGACCTGATGGTGGAGCACAGGCCATGCAGGAGGGGGATGACCTCAGAGATGGAGGCGCTGTGTTTTGAGAGCGCCCGTGTGACCTCCTCAAAAGGACTAAGAACAGTGAGCATGTCTGATGCTAACCCCCACTCATTTGGATAGATGATTGTTGGAGCTTTACCCATGTTAGACTCCTGTGTCATAATCTGCACAGCCCTGCGCTGCTCCACCAGCCGCTGGAGCATGTAGAACGTATAGTTCCACCAGAGGTGGACAAAGTACACAACTTCCTTACTTGAGTGAAAGTACAGATACTACTGGTCAAATATTACTCCATTACAAGTAAAAGTTGTACAGACCGATTTTTACTTAAGTAAAAGTACAGAAGTACTTGTTTTTAAAAGTACTTGAGTATCAAAAGTACAAAGTAAATGTCAATGCATTGTTATATTATAGTTGCATTATTACAGGACCTTATGCCTCTGAAGCAACCTTGAATATACTAACCAGTTTGTAGTGTGGAGCTTTTAGAATGTCACAAAACCTATAGAAATTAAACAACTGAATTTATAAAACAAGACAGCCATAATCATCTACATTTTTTTTATTTAACACTGCTACCACCCCAACAAAAGTACACATCTATGTGTATCCATTCATGCACATTTGAATCAAGTGGTCTGTAAATAAAAAAAAACCTAGCTATACAACCATAACTGTATAACTGCCCAACAGCAATACTGCTTTAACAAACAGCACAACATAAATACTTATTTGCCATGAAAACAAAACTTTCAAATCATTACTTGTGACAACGATTCTGTCTCTCACAGATTCACTAGTAAAGAGAGTTCGTACTAATCGTCAAACTTCATGACACATGACCCTACAGGAGTGATTAACGATAGGCTTGTCTGTCAGCTGCAAAAAAAAAAAACAATCACGTTTTAGAGACGGAAAAAATCATGCCCTGACTAACATAACTACTTTCTACTCAAGGACGTTGACAGAAATGTAGTGGAGTAAAAAGTACGATATTTGTCTTTTAAATGTAGTGAAGTTAAAGAAAATAGTTTCCAGAAAAAATAATACTCAAGTAAAGTACAGGTACTCAAAAAGTGTACTTAAGTACAGTACTCAAGTAAATGTACTTAGTTACTGTCCACCTCTGAGTTCCACCTTGTTTTTACATCTGTTATGAGCGTGTGATGGGGAGGTTCAACTGTGTTTGCAGCTCATGTAGTCTGTTGCTGGCTTTGCTTGAGCGATGAACATGGCCAGATATGCTCCTGGCTTTGGAGAGAAGGGATGTCACAGCCCTGTCCTTCTCCAGTGCTTTGATCACCACCAAGTGAAGCGTATGGGACATGCAACGGATGTGCCCATATTCGGTCAAAGCTTTCACCATATTCGCTGCATTATCTGAAACAACAAACCGTATTGTGACAGACTGACCAACAGACTCTTCCCACTCTCTCATCTTTTCCTTAAGGCAGCACAGAATGTTGTTTGATGTGTGCTCAATGTCCAGCACACCAACATTTAGCAGCCCTGCTTTCCTCTGTACTGAAGCTTCCCCTACACGTTCACACCAATGCCCAGTAAGACAGAGATATGCATGTGCGTTGTGATTGCTGGTCCAGAGATCTGTAGTGAGGTTGATGACACCTCCTTCAGCTGCCTTAAGTGACTGGACCAACTCCCCTCTCATTGCCTCATACAGCTCAGGCACTACAGTTTGACTGAAATAGTGCCTCGATGGGATCTTATACTTGGGTTCTAAAAAGCCAACAAGTGTCTTGAAGCCTCTCCTCTCCACCACAGAGAAAGGTTCAAGATCAGTGCAAATCATTTCACCAATCTGTGATTTGTTTTGACCAGGGATGGTTTGCTGAGAATGGCTGCTTTGCTGCAAATGCAGTGAGTATTGTTGAAGAGGAAGATGAATGTGAGCCCTTAGCAGCACCCAGCTGAACACCAGTGACCCGAGAAGGAAGAGGAGAGGAGGAGGTGGCTGATACAGTGGGCTTTCTCATGTGATGAACATATAGCAGATGGTTATGTAGAGATGTTGTGTTGTAATGTTTTACATCTCTACCTCGGCTTAGCTTGGACTTGCAAAGCTTGGAAATGGCTTTGGAGGGATCATTTTCAGAAACAGTGAAAGAGTTCCATACTGCAGAAGTCCTCTTGGTCTTTGGTGGAGGAGGACCTCCATCCGCAGATGCAATATTTGTCTCTGTGGGGGAAAGGTGGGTGCTACTGCCACTGTTTTCATTGTCGCTGATTTGACCCTCACTGTCCTGCAGGGTTAAGCAAACTCTGACTGGTGGTGCAGTGTCAGCTGAAGTACTCTCTGTATCACTCATTATTCTGTATCACTGATCATGAGAGAGAGAGAGGAGAGGGGGGGGGTGTTTGTGTGTGTAGCAGCTTAATTTGTAATATTAAACTACCTTTATTTTTGTTATAAAATACAGCAAGAAAGTGTCACTCAGTGTGTGAAGTAAAAAAAACTTGTTGGAGCCAGCAGACAGTTTAAAAAAAAAAAAAAAAACTCAGATGACCGGCAGAGAGAGAGAGAGAGTGTGAGAGAGTGTGTGAGTGTCTGTGTGTGTGTAGCTAGCTAATTCATTTGTAATATAGTTTTATACCACTACTTCCTTTATTTTTTTAATGAAATACAGCAAAAAGTGTCAGACACTCAGTGCGTGAAGTAAAAAAAACTGCTGACGGTTTAAAAAAGAAAAAAAAATCTCCAACAGGCAGAGACGCAACGCGAGTCGCATTCTACCAAGCACCACGTCTGAACAAACCCCACGTTTACCAGAACTCTACTGGTTAATAAGTGTACTACAACAAACCGAAGTAAAAAACAAACGTGAAGCTGAAGAAACCCTAAACGTTAATGGAAAAAAGCCCCGCGAACCTGAGTGACTGAGGGAGAGACAGAGAGAGAGAGAGAGCTGTTCTCTTCTCAGTGTTCTGTGTGCGAGTGAGTGAGCAGAGCGGGACCAGTGTTGCCAACTATTTTCAAAGGAAAGTAGCTAACGCCTTCCCTAAAAGTCGCTAAATGTCGCTAGATGACGTCATACGTCAATTAGCATATCCTTTGACGTCATCGCGTCGTACTTGTGTTCTGCTTGCCTAATGTGTTTTCACTATAAATTAATGCTCAGCTCACATACTGTATTTAATAATATAATATAGCCGAATGTAAAATAAAGCTGTTCTCATTTCTTATATATGTTTTGTCAGACAATAGAATGAGAAGCTATGATACAGGCCTAGTGAATGACTAAATTTTTTTATAGGCCAATGTGGAAAATGATCTGAATTGAGAGTTCGGGAGCCGGATGAAAAAAAGCTCTGTGATAGTGAGTATTACAAGTTATACCGTAAGCACAAGAAAAGGAAGGAAACTAAATTATTTAAATCAAATAAAAAGGAAAAGCAGATTTACTTATAAGTGATAAATCCGTGGAAAAACACTGCTCATTCACGTCTCTCAGCGGCCGTGCACTCAACAGATGAATGTGCTGCTGCTCCTCTCAGCCATTCACTGAACTGGGTAGACGTAGCTAGAGTGAGTGACGTTTGAAAAGTCGCTAAAAATAGCGACTCATTTGCGCGATTCTTTTGCAGTATGTACGTGGAGGGGTGAACATCTCCTGCTCTGACTGCAGCTGGGAGGGGCTGCTGCGCGAGGACTGGGCCGCCTGTGAGTGCTTTGTGACTGGGGTGGGACCCACGGCAGCACCCGCTGCTCGTTGAGAAGAGTAAGAACGACATGTGCTTTCATGTCAGAGAGTCTCCAATAACACCAGAAAAAGTCGTTAGATTTGTCGCTAGTCGCTTTTTTGAAAATTTGTCGCTAGAGGGGTCTAAATACTCGCTAAATATAGCGACAAAGTCGCTAAGTTGGCAACACTGAGCGGGACACAGCAACACAATAAATCTGTATGCGTGTAGGGGAGGGGCGCTGTGACTAGCCTATCACAGAACGCAGACACAGTCAGCTACCCAATGAGGATTTTTATTAAATCCGAGCACAGATATTGACTCGTATTACTCGTATTATACTCGTACTCGGCAAAAGTGCTCTATGCGTACCGGATACTCGTTTCAGCCGAGTATCCGGCTCAACTCTACTTTTTACCATACAGATTGTTTCAAAGCAGCTTTACAGTGATGACACGAAAATAATACAACAAAGTTTGTTTCTATAAGAAAATTGCGTCATAGTCTATCTTTAAGTAAATTCAGTGATGTAAAAAATTTCTGTTGTAAAAAAGTTATTAGTTTAGTTAATTTATAGCCGCTCTGGAGAAAACAGTGATGTCATCATCCAGCTCAGCTCAGTTCTCATATAATGATGTTAATGCAGGCAGATCAATAATATTGTTGAATATTAAATGTCCCCATCTAAGCAACCAAAACTCCATCAGTGGCAGAATGGAGGAAAAACCTTGGGAGAAACTCAGTCGCTCAGTTCTCCTCCAGCCAACGAACGAACAGTGTATGATTATGATTCAGGCAGCATTGCAGATCAGAGGTCAGATTGGATCGAAACATTATATTATCCAGTTCATCTGGTTTAAGATCAGTGTCACGCCGATATGGGGAGGGGTTTGTTGAGGATCAGTGGCGATGGCTGTTGTGTCGATGAGGCCTTCACAGGGGAGAGTCCAGTGGACACAAGCTCTGCTGACACTTCAGGGATGCGTCAAGAGGCATTTATTTATCATTTGCATAGTTAACACTAAGGAGACCTGTGCATTGAAATGCTTGTGACAAGGCTCAGACATATAATGACAATGACAGGAACAGACACGGACAGAGCATTAAGTGACAGTGCAAGTGCAATCAAAATAGGAATAAGAGCAGCATGTATTCCAGTTTTAAATAAAGGATAATTGGTTGTTAAGCAGTCTGATGGCTTGAAGATAGAAGCTGTTCATCAATCTGGTTGTCCGTGATCGAATGGATCGTAAGAGTCTGCCAGATGGCAGTGTAGCAAACAGATGATGAGCAGGGTGAGTGCAGTCCTTGATAATGCTGTGAGCCTTCCTCAAGCAGCGGGTTTGATAAATGTCCTGTAAGGATGAGAGTTTATGTCCAATGATGAGCTACGCTGTTCTCACCACTCGCTGAAGAGCTTTGCGGTTCAAAGAAGAGCAGTTGCCGTACCATATGGTGATGCAGCCGGTCAGAATACTCTCTATAGTGCAGCGGTAGAAATTTGAGGAGATGCCAAACCTTTTTAGTCTCCGCAGGAAGTAGAGACGCTGACGAGCTGTTCTCACTATGGTCTCTGAGTGTAGGCTCCAGGAAAGATCCTCCGAGATATAAATACCAAGGAACTTGTAGCTCTTAACTGTCTCTACCATCTCTCCATTGATGTGAATAAGAACGTGACCCTCTCTCTGTGACTTCCTGTAGTCCACGATCATCTCCTTGGTCTGACATTTAGAGAGAGATTGTTATCAGCACACCATACTATGAGTGCATTAACCTCATCTCTGTAGGATGTCTCATTGCCATTAGTGATGAGTCCTAGAATAGTAGTGTCGTCAGCAAATTTGAGGATGATGTTGGAGCTATGCTTAGCAGAGCATTCATAAGTGAACAGGGAGTACAAGAGAGGACTGAGTACACATCCCTGTGGGGCACCAGTGTTAAGTATGAGTGAGGAAGATGTATGATTGCCAATTCTAACCACCTGAGGTCTGCCGGTCAGGAAATCTAAGACCCAGTTACATACGTGACTGTTAAGACCCAGATCTTTCAGTTTGGCCATAAGTTTGGTAGGGATGATGGTGTTAAATGCAGAGCTGTAATCGACGAACAGCATCCGCACATAGGTATCTCTTCCTTCCAAGTGTTCCAGGGCAGAGTGTATGGCCATTGCAATGGCATCATCGGTGGATCTGTTAGACCGATAAGCAAATTGGAATGGGTCCAGAGTGTCCGACAGAGAAGAGCAGATGTAAGATTTGACTAACCGTTCGAAGCACTTCATAATGACTGATGTCAGTGCTACAGGGTGGTAGTCATTCAGGCAAGAGGCAGTTGTTTTTTTGGTAACAGGGATGATGGTAGTTTGCTTAAAGCATGTGGGTATCACTGTTAATCTCAGGGAGAAGTTGAAGATTTTGGTGAAGACATCTGCTAACTGGACAGCACAGGCCCTCAGGACACGTCCGTGTATGCCATCTGGGCCTGGAGCTTTCCGACCGTTGACTCTCTTGAAGGCCTTACACACTTCGAGTGTGGTTAGAACCAAAGGGCAGGTGTCAAGGTCAGCAAGTATTTTCACATAGAATGCATTAAGCTCATCCGGTAAGGAGGCAGACAATGACACACCACTGCTTTTCCTTCCTTTGTAGTCCGTGATGTAGCGCAAACTGCTCCACATGCGTTGAGGGTCAGAGCCATGATAGTCTGACTCCACTCTGTCCCTAAAGTCTCTTTTGGCTGATTTAATGGATCTCTGAAGGTCATACCTGGACTCCCCAGAGTTGAAGGCAGCAGTTCGTGCTCTTAATTTGGTACGCACCTCACTGTTGACCCTTGGTTTCTGGTTTGTAAATGATTTAACATTAATGGATGGGACAACATCCTCTGTGCATTTGTTAATGTAACATATCACAGAATCAGTGTATTCCTGTAGGTTGTCTCCTGCTGCATCAAGAAACATCTGTCAGTCTGTGGATTCAAAGCAGTCCTGCAGTGTGGATATGGCATCCTCACTCCATTTGTGAACTGTTTTAAAAACTGTTTTTTCCTGTTTGAGGCATTGTCTGTAAACTGGTAACAGCAATATGCTAATGTGGTCACTTTTGCCGAATGCTGGACGAGGGAGGGGTTTATAACTGTCCTTTAGTGCTGAATAGCAGTGATCTAATGTCTGATCACCTCGTGTGGGGAAATTTATGTGCTGGTAAAATTTGGGAAGAACTTTCTTCATGTTCACCCTATTAAAATCCCCAACGACGATGAAAGCAGAGTCAGGATGAGTAATTTCTAATCCGTTTATGGTACTATACAGTTCATCCAATGCTTTTATTTTGTCCACGTGAGGCGGGATATAAACAACTGTAAGAATGATTGAATTAAACTCCCGCGGGAGGTAAAAGGGGCGAACTTTAATGAAGAGCAGTTCGCTCTCAAGGGAACAGTGTGCAGATAAAAATGTAACATCAGTGCCCCAGCGAGTGTTAATCATAAAGCATACACCTCCACCTCTGCTCTGCATTGAGGGCGTGTCTAGGTGCAAGTCCACCATCTGATCTGGATGCGGCCCGGATCCGGCTGACTACATCATGTGTTGCGATCGCAGGTCCATCATCTGATCTGGATTACAGTCGGCTGATTACAGTAAACCTCAAATAAACAGGGAGACTAATATTAGCGTAGATTGCCATTCTTCTTATGATGTAACAAGTACATCGGGTGTTATAGGAATTGTTCCCGTTTGATTCTCGATTTTGATATTCTAGGTATTATCAACTGGCCAGAATTTTGAGATCGCAATAGACGTGAAGGACTATAATGCGTTAAGAGCTCGCTCAAGTACTGGGGAGCTAAACCATTTAGTGCTTTGTAAGTAATCAGCAATATTTTAAAATGTATACGATGTTTAATAGGCAGCCAATGCAGTGTTGACAGAACCGGGTCCTAATATGGTCATACTTCCTGGTTCTGGTAAGAACTCTAGCGGCTGCATTTTGGACCAGCTGTAATTTGTTTATTAAGCGTGCAGGGCAACCACCCAGTAGAGCATTACAATAATCTAGCCTTGATGTCATGAACGCATGAACTCACTGTTCTGTATTTGTCATTGATAGCATGTTACAATACAATACAATGTTTATTTATAAAGCACAATTTAAAAACCGAAGTTGACCAAAGTGCTGTACAAAAAGAAAATAAAGCACAAAGGAAGGTAAAATCATAGAACAGCAAATCAAGATATATTAAACATCAAAGAAAATAAATGAGTCTTGAGAGAGGACTTGAAAGTAAATGAAGTTGGGGCAGTTCTGATATGAACTGGGAACATATTCCATAGTTTAGGGCCAATGGCAGAAAAGGCATGATCACCTCTATTTTTTTGTCTTGTCCTGGGAATTTGCAATAGTCCAGAATTAGCGGATCTAAGTGACCTTGACTGAGCGTAGGGATGTAGCAGATCTGTTTTAAAGTCAATTCTATATTTGACCGGCAGCCAGTGCAGTGAGATCAAGACTGGCGTGACAGAATCATGTTTACGTTTTCCATAAAGAAGCTGAGCCGCTGCATTCTGGACTAACTGTAGACGTGAAACACAAGCCTGGGGGGGCACCAATGTGCAAAGAATTACAGTAGTCCAGTCGAGATGTTACGAAAGCATGCATAACCGTTTCAATTTTTTTTTTTTGAAAGAAATGGCTTCACCTTTGACAGAATGTTGTAGTTTAGATATATTTTTAAGATGAAAAAATGCAGTTTTACTGATACTAGACACGTGACTTTCAAATGAAAGATTGGTATCAAAGAGCACACACACACAAGCACACACACACACACACCCCCACCCACCCACCCAGGTTCCTAACTGACGACGAAGATTTGACAGAGCAGCCATAAAGTGTTAGACAGTATTCTAGGTTATTACGTGTGGAAGTTTTTTGTCCAATAATTAGAATCTCTGTTTTTTCAGAATTAAGTAGTAGAAAATTACTAGTCATCCAGTTTTTTATATCAGCTATGCATTCCGTTAATTTTGTGGATTGGTAAGTTTCATCAGGGCGCGAAGAAATATAGAGCTGAGTATCATCAGCATAACAGTGAAAACTAATGCCATGCTTCCTAATGATATCTCCTAAGGGTAGCATGTAGGGATGCACCGATATGAACATTTTGGCCGATACGATAACCGATAATGCTTTAAATCTTCATTGTGTATCAGTCCGACACAACTGACAAAGGTGAGAACTCTCAATCTGAGAGTCTTTATCCATTGTCCTCAAAAGGCATAGGATGACCACCTCCATCCACGGCATCCCACTGTCCCATGCTTTTCAATGTCTGCACAGACGTCGCAGACAAGCGCAGCTGCCTCAGCTGCAGTAGACTGTGTCTCTGTGGGCTTGTAGAGTTCAATAGTCTTTTTTGTTCCATTTGACATTCAGGTTTCTTTGTGCAACATTAACACCCACTGTAGAGGGTACCGTAAACTGTTCTCAGCACTCACCAAGAAGGTGGATGTCATGTCCAAGGATAAAGACTGCAACACGGTCAAAATGTGGCATAAGAGCATCAAAAATCACTTCTACTGGTCAGCATCCGGTTCATCAAATGGAGAGGAAACAGTGGCAACATGGACATCTCTTCTCAAACACGTCCAGAATGTGCATGTCCATGAAATTCCACTCTTCCCCAAGTGCCTCCACCCTCCTTCCACTGACAAAAACAAGTGACTGAAGCCCGGTACGCCACTATTCAATAGCAATTATGCTAATCCTGTAGTATACTCTCAGCTGCTATGCACTCATCATCTTTTATGTATTGGTTATTCTCTGTCCTCCTTTAGCAACAAAGACCATCTGCAAGCTGGAGAAGGTGCTAATGAACAAGCGTGTTCTTGGTGATGTGAAAAAGCTGAGCCCTCTCTACCAAACATCTGCCTTGGAGGGGTTCCACAGTGTGATTCTACGGTTCGCACCAGAAAATGTGGCCTTCTCATACTTAGGGATGCTTTGCAGGTAAATTGTATAGTAATCATGTTGTCAATATTGTATAGTAACAGTACTTTACCAACGGCCAAGCCACACTGTCTACATGAGCAGCGTGTGTGCGTAGCGGGAGCTTTTCATTTTGGCGTCCATGTTAACAGATCAGAGCAGCCACACAGGTAGAGAGAGGGGCAGTGTGGCCATGGCGTCATTATGTTGGAGTAATCCCATACAAATCCTCATTTCAGACTTTACCTGGCTGCATTGCATTTCAATGGAAATTCTGGCTGTACCCAACCGAGGACTGCAGCAGGAGAACTGCAGTTCAAAATTACATTTCCCAAGGCCAAGAGAGGGGAACATGTGGAGCCCATGGTGAAGACCAAATATTCTACTGGTTAGTTAATTCTCAATTGACTTTTGGTATCTTCATACAATATATACATGATTCTGCATTTATGCATTTACCCCGCTGACAAGATATTGGCACCACCTGAGTGACAAGGTGTAGTACATTTGCCAGCGTGACAAGCAGTAAAAACACACTTTCTATTGCAGTTACTTTGTTAACAGATTGTCAACAGTTGAGACCATATGAATGACTCAAACTATATGCTATGTGCTCTCGCCTGTGTTTTAGAATATGTGACTGAGCTGACGGACATCCTCTTTAACGAGGTCATCCAGGACCCAGCACCCTTTATGGCTGATATGAAAGCAGTGGTTGTTCTTGGATTCCTGTGTTCACAGTATGAGCACCTGGGAAATCCAACGCAATTGCTAGCCATGAGTCCAGGTTCAGCTGTCCAGGTTGTGACTGAGGGAACAGCTCAAACACACGGTGACCCAACACCCATTTAAGTCCACAATCCCTTTCTTAATCAATCAGCTGTTTTCTGCCAACATGTAAGTCACCATCTCCAACGTACTTTTCTTGCCCTTACTCGATTTTGTTATTTGGGTAATATATACAGTATATGTGACAGGTCTGTCACAATAAATACATTATCGACTTGTTGCACAATATATATATGGACATGATAGTCCAGATTTGACAGTAAGTTGTCAGAAACAAAAACATCTGTAGGCCAGATAGCGAGCATGACTGTAATGACAAATAAAAACAAAATGTCATGTCACATGATAATATTATATTTATACAAGTTTGTTTTAGGTCGGTGGTCTTCTGTCTGATAATTGCAATAAAAACTGACATTGTGAAGTTGTTATCAATATCTGGTGTCTTTGTACAACAAAAACAGCCTTGGTCTTATGATTCCTCTCCTTTTTGGTCAGGTCTAACAGAACGAGACACCAGAAGATGACAGTTTGATTCATCAACCTGCAGTCTGCCTCAAATCATTCATGTATATATTAATAAACATAATTTCCTTATATGATTGCATAAATAGTGTGACTTGGTTCTTGTGTCCTAAACCTTACCAGTTTTTGAAAGACAGGCATGCCATTTGATCAGCACAAACGTAATTTCTACACATTCAAAATGTTACTGTCTAACTTACACGGCACCTTTCCCTCATCTCCAGTGGCCCTGGTAGGTGTTTAGGGCACTCTGCAGGGAGTAGGGGTTCAGGCACTCTGCAGGGAGTAGGTGTTTAGGGCACTCTGCAGGGAGTAGGGGTTTAGGGCACTCTGCAGGGAGTAGGGGTTCAGGCACTCTGCAGGGAGTAGGTGTTTAGGGCACTCTGCAGGGAGTAGGGGTTCAGGCACTCTGCAGGGAGTAGGGGTTCAGGGCACTCTGCAGGGAGTAGGTGTTTAGGGCACTCTGCAGGGAGTAGGGGTTCAGGCACTCTGCAGGGAGTAGGTGTTTAGGGCACTCTGCAGGGAGTAGGTGTTTAGGGAACTGCAGGAAGTAGGGGTTCAGGGCACTCTGCAGGGAGTAGGTGTTTAGGGCACTCTGCAGGGAGTAGGGGTTCAGGCACACAGGCTCAAGGCCTGGATGAAGAGTCATGCACCGTGGCTCTTCAGGAAGCTCTCCACATCTATTCTGAACATGTGGAGTATGTGCAGTGGCGGCGCCAAGGGGGAGCTAGGTGGTGCTGTAGCTCCCCCTATAATAGCCATAGCACCCGCCCAGCACCCCCAAGAAATGTCTGTAATTCTTTATATTTATATTTTAATGTCATGTTTGAATAGTCTTTTTCATGTTGTTAAAAATGGGTATTAAATAATAATTTAAAAATATATATTTAGTCTAAAAAAACATGAGGCCCAAACAGGCGATCTTCTTTGGCCAATGGACGCAGTGCCCGGTGAACGTTTGCAGACATCCCAAGTCTCCCGTATATTGACAGCGGCTCCCTGATGGCCGCAAATTAGTTCCAATCTCCCGGAATCTAAGTGTTGAGCATCCCCATAGCACCTGCAACAGAAAATCTCTGGAGCCGCCACTGGGTATGTGTTATAAGGTGTTTTAGTGCTAGAGATCTAATACTCTACTAGTTGTGTATTCATACTTTTAATGATCATTGTGGGAGACACATTTGTTTATATTTACATACAGCATTAATATCTTTGCAGAAGACATTCTCATCCTCTGTGGGCATTGTCCTGCATTCTCCACAGGTGCACCTACAGTTTAATTCATTGTGACTAAAGATATTGTCATACATTTGAGTTGTCAAATCTATTTTTATGAACAATCATACAGAAAAGTTATCTGAACAATTTAGAGCATATTCTGTTTCTCAGTTTGTGTGTTGCAATAATGATATTCAGCAGTCCATTCTCTCATATGCATTTATGCATATCGTTTTCATACTTAATATAACCATGATTGCTGTTAGTTTGATTTGTGACTATAAAGCGTAAAAATATGTTTTATTATATTTTATTTATTATTAACTAACTTTATTTGGCTACTTTAGGTTATGCTAGTTACATATAGGTAACTTGCATAAATGAGAGAGAAAAAAACGTACCATTCTGTTGCAGACCAATGGGGATGTTGTTGATTCTCGAGTAGCCAATCAATGTCCTCTGAATTGGGTTCTGGCTCTGGACGCTCAAACATGTATGGCTTTGTAAATCCAATTAAGCTGCTAGGAGCATCCATCCCAGCTGTAGCGGTGACAGTTGAGTGTGGCGGCGACAGCTTTCCCTCGAGTGGGCATGGTTTCAGCGCAGTCAGCGGACACGCCCCCAGCGTTTGAGAGCAGAAACTACTGCTCATGTTTTCAAGATTTCGATAGCTTATTTTATTTACTTGGCAGTTTTTTTATCATTCAAATTTGTCTGGGTGGCTAATAACAAATTTTTCTGTGGTGTGAGAAACTCAGAACACATACTTAATTTTGACTTTACAGGGACTTTAAGTACTACAGTGCATCTCATTCTCATGACTGCACCAGATTTGCTGTTCTTCCTCCAAGGCATTTGTAAGTTCCCAGATAGTTCTGGGGGTAATGGTCCAAGCCCTCAACCGTCATAACTAGACAACCTGGCACTGCTCAAGACTTGCAAGACAAATTCTTCAAAGATGAGAAAGAGGGTTATTATCAGTATAAACTAAATTCTGCATCTTACAAGAACTCATGAAATTTTCTGCTATGGCCAATTTTAAAGGTAGGATTGACAGCTAGTGGTCAAAATAGGTACTGCAGTCCAAATTTAAAAAAAATTGTTTGCCCCGCCCCCTCCTCGAATGCGGGTTGCCAGCTTGAGTATACGCAACCGAAACGAGCGCAATTGACAATGACAGCCGAGGAGACTTACACACTGTAAGTTGATGAGTTGATTTATCTGAAATTTAATATGCTCTCGTTCATAGAGATATTTAAATGGATGCCGAGGCTTTTTAGGTCGGGTAGAATCTGCGATTCTCTGACCCAGTTTGTTCGCTGGTTTCCATGGCTGCAGTATGCTGTGTTTTCTACCTATTGGCAACCTGAGGTGTTGAAATACTATTGGGTAAACTGGCAGCGGGCAGAGTCACTCACACCAAAACAAAGACAGACATTCCAACACAGAATGCACATTTCAAAGTAAAATAACTGTGAAAACAATCAAGGTTGTGGGCAGGAAGAAGACAAGGAATCGGCTGGCTTGGGACTCATTAGACTCTTTATTAACTTAAGTCTAAGCATAAAGTAAAGGGCAGGGCTTTTAACGCACCCAAAATAAACAAACTCGTCATCGGTTTGATCATGCAGTTCCTCTCTGCATGCATGTGTGTGCTCCGAGTCCTAGTGTGGGCAGCTCTCTCTCCCTGTCACTGCTTCCTGCTGGGATTACTGGAACAAGTGACAGGTGTTATCATTTGAACTTGATCCACTTACGTGCCGCTCGTCCTCCCGCTCTTTCTCCCGTCACAGACTTCGCTAAACCACACCCCCCTTGCCACAAACTGGCTGTAGCATTGTTTTTCAGAGAAACTAGTATATGAACTTAGGATTTTTCCAACATATTGGGGTATTTTAGTCAAGTGAAAAACTTACATATAACACCTTTAAGGCAAACAACTGTTTGTTGTTGTTGTTGGTTACTTTATTGTCCCCAATGGGGCAATTTGTTGTGCAGCAGATAGTATAGTACAAATCACACACACAATACAGAGATTGCCTACCTTGCAGGCATAGTTAAAAACAATAAAAAAAACAGTAAACAATCAGTAAATAGTATGTCGATAAGTTATCTATGGTTCTTTATAGAGATAAGAAGCAGAATGGCTGCAGGTACAAAAGAGTGTTTATACTGTTGGCTCTGGATTTTGGGAGTTTAAAGCTTGATCCAGGTGGCAACATCTGAAATTCAGCCCGTAAGGGATGAGAACTAGCAGGATTGATACAACCCTTCTTAACATCTGCTGCTGATACAGTTCCTCCAACCCTTTCTGCTTAAAACCTGTAATGCTGCTGCTCACCTTAATTAACCTAGAAAGGGAGGTTTTTTTTTTTGTTTTACAATAACGGACCCGTACCAACAGATTGAGAAGGTGACAACTGACTCAACAAACGACCTATAAAAAAGGGTCATCAGAGTCTTGTCCACATTTAACTTAGCCAGTTTTTTCGAACAGCTCTACTCAGAAGAGTGCAGGTTTGAACTACCATTGGCTATAACTCCTTTGCTACTATCCTGCAACCCATGATTACTCCAATCTGTATAAGGAGTAAACTACAAAGAATCATCTGCAAAAGCCAAGTCAAGCGCTTCTTGCAGTGCCAGCTTCAGTTGAAAGAGTTCCTGCTCACATGCAGGTGTCAATTCCCCTAAAACAGATTCAGCTCTCCAGAAGACCTTCTTGGGGTGGCCAATCAAAAGTGCCTGCAAAGGAGCTGCTATTTTAGAAAAATTCAAAAACCGATGGTTATATCGAGCTAAATCCAATAATGATCTTACCTCTCTTACAGTCTGAGGATGAGGCCAATCAGTCAGCACTTACATATTATCCTGTAACAGAGGCAATCCCTCCTCCGAAACTATGTGCCCTAAATACTGGACTAAAATAAGCGACACTTATTAGACTTAAGCTTTGCCAACCAGAAACTTGCGCCCTGCAAGCGAACGTCGTCTTGTGGCGCCATCTCAAAGAGGCACAAAATCTCTCTCACAGACCTTTACCATGACTGTTCCCTGCTGGAGGAATGATCTGCCTAACTCAACCAGAGCTGCTGAGTCTATACCCACTTTCAAGAAAAGGCTGAAGACGCATATTTTCCGGCAGCACTTTGTCCAGTAATACTAACACTTTCTCTTCTATTCTTTTTTTGTTCATTTAGAAAATAAACAGGGTGTGCTTTCTGCCTCTCTGTCTCCGTTAACTTTTTTTCTGGAGCACGTCTCTAAACTTAAACAAAGCTCGGCGAATACTATTCACCCAGGCATGAGCAATATATCTTCATAATCATTTAAGTTTGTACTTTTAAAATATCTAATTCAAAACTAAAATAAATATTCTCTGTTTATGTAATCTATAAAAAAAGAGAGAGGTGTCAGCCGATCTCATTATCGTTCTCTCAGCTCATTATTCTGCTAATGTGACACGCCCACGGAGAGCGCGCGGTATTCAAGCGCAAATGATCTGAAGCAACACATGCAAACGTATCAACGCCCCTCATAAACGCGATAACACAACAAATGTAATCATCAGATTAATGTACTATTTCGTCTTGGTACATGTGCTGAACATGTGCTGGTTTATTTTCATTTCGAGGAGCGACGGATCTAGCCGAGAATTGTGAGTACGTTTTTTACTCTTGTGCTTTGTTCTAATCACGATATGGAATAGTGTCTGTAAATGCAAAAAAGACTGTTTAAATTTTAATCACGTTTCTGTGTGTGAATGAATTAAGGGCACATATGGGCGCTGTTGTTTATGTTACAGATGAAATATGAAAGACAACATTTCATAGTTTTGGATAGATTATAAAGTTTTTATTCTAAAATATCAAATAAGCTTTTGTTAGCCAGTTTCTGCTCATATGTTAAATATATAGTAGGCTATGTTCTGTCAAAAATAAAACTCATCAACTAAGATGTTATTATAGTGTTTTGAACTTTCTACTTATCAAAGAATCCTGAAATAAAAATGTAAATAACTGTTTTCAACATTGATAATAATGAGAGATGTTTCTTGAGCATCAAATCGGCATATTAGAATGATTTCTGAAGGATCATGTGACACTGACGACTGGAGTAATGATGCTGAAAATTCAACTTTAAAATCACAGGAATAAATTATATTTTTAAATATATTAAAAAAGAAAAAAGTTATTTTAAATTGTAATAATATTTCACAATATTACTGATTTTTTGTTGTATTTTTTTATTAAATACTGTAAATACAGCATTGGTGAGCATAAGTGATTTCTTTTAAAAACATTAACAATCGTACCGACCCCAAACTTTTGAACGGCAGTGTGTGTATATATATATATATATATATATATATATATATATATATATATATATATATATATAATTTTTCTTTTTCTTTTTTTTTCCTCCTCACATTCTTTCACCTGAATGAAAGGCTGATTATGCGAGACATTGTCTTCTCAGCTGTGAATTATTCATGATAAGGGGTTGGGCCGTTCACACCCAAATGCATATTGCCTTTCCAAACAAAAAGTGTTTTACAAAATTTAAATCAATGTATTGTTTTGTGTAAATGATTAGGCAGGATGATTTTCAGATCATTTTGAAGCAAAAACTCTAGGCCACAACATCCATTAGTCAAAAGTCTTGTGGACACATATTTAGTATGTGTTTTGTGGCCTTATTTCAGAAACTTTAATTTTTAGTTTTATCAATAACCATGCATAAACAATATTCTCTCAAAAATACAAACATGTACATACATGTTGCTCACATATTATGGTAGCCCTGTTTGTGCTAAATAGAGTGTAATTACACCTTTGCCATTAATATGTTTATAAGCAACTGAAAAAAGCACAAATGTCAGGGCATGTCAAAACATCTCAAGGGCCCCAAAAACACCTTGGTCCCCAGAGGGTTAAACTGAGAGGGGTCATAGCACTTGCATATTGTTGTCCTATTGTTAATTTAACTGCTTCTATTGTTCTCATTTGTAAGTCGCTTTGGATAAAAGTGTCTGCTAAATGGATAAATGTAAACCACTGAAAAACAAGCTCAAGATTTTTACTATGTATAGAATTTATTAATTTGAATTGTTGGATAAGTTAAAAAAAAAATCTAAATTTAGAATCAAACCGTCTTTCTTTACTGTGCAAAGGATGAGCAGCAAAATGACCCAAGAGCACCACTTACGTCTCAGTCTACAGTTCAGATTACCATCAAAATTGACTTAAAGGAGAACTCCGGGCAATTTTTAAGTTAATCTTGATCATTGTACTTTTGTGAGTACTGTCTATAGAAAAAAAAACGAACCGGATTGGTGCTTGCAACACGGAGCTGCTACAGCGAATGCCCAGAGCTCCCACTCAGCTAAAACGGCAGTTATGGGGGCATATACATAAAGAGTGTCTTTGTGCCTCTTAACAGGCACAAAATGCAATTAAAATGTCTGTCCAACATGAGCAGGGCCCTTACATGTGAACAAGATGCGTTTAGCAACTTAGCCATTGTTTAAATTCACCTAAATAGTGTTTTAGACGGCTAGCTGTAGTCTCGCACTGAAGTCCCGTGGGAACTCAGTTGTAGCCGGAAAAGGTAAATAGTAGTGTGCAGGTGGGAGGAGCGTAGTGTGTGAAGAGTGATGATCGGAGTTGCTTACAAGTCAAAAAGAAATGGTTCGCGTTTGTGCCGTTCAGAATTGTGGCAACAGAATGCGAAACTACAAGAACTTAAATTTTCATCGTCTGCCTTTCCATGACCTCGAGATTCTGCAGTTGTGGCTAGTTGTACTTCAACTTGATGTGCAAACTCCCATACAAGTTCTACGCGCTAAAGATTACCGCATTTGCAGCAAACACTTTGAAAAGGATGACTACACAGACACAACACAGTGGGGCCGGTTGAAGAAAAAAGCCATTCCGTGGACTAAGACGGGTGCAACCACTGTGGAGGTAATGTAAACTTTATTTATCCTTCCATTTGGGCACACACGGCTTGAGGAGAGATGTGCAGTAATACATGTTTTTATAGTCTTATTTGCAAAACTTTAATTATTTCACTAGCTTCTATGTCTTCAATTATATTTGTGTTTTGCTAATTTCTATGAGAATACAATGCACTTGCTAGAGAGAATAAAGTGTGTGGGAGGGTGCAGTACGGGGGAGGGGGAGGTGTGTGATGACAACCTCTCTGGGAAAATACCACACTAAATGATAGATATACATACAAATAGAAAATGTTACTGTTATGCAGTTGGATAAAGCTATTATTTTCTTTATTATTACTTCCTACTTATTCAGGAGACTGATGCTACTGGTGTGCATCTGAACGAATCACAATTAGCTGGAGTGCCAAAGTCAACTCCAAAGAAAACTCTCCAAAGAGGAAGTGAATCCAGATCAAGCCGGTCTGGTCTGTCCTCCTGCTTGACCCTACTTCTCTCTAGTCCAGAAACATCATCTGTAAGACCTCACACAAAGCCTTCACTATCAAGGACCAGGGTGCCATGGCATCATATTTGTCTGTCCCCAACACAACCAGTGGAGATGTGGCACAGGTGAGTTGAATGACTTTTCTTTTGAGCCTGTACTACTGTTATTTTTTGTGTGATAATGCTTATTGTTTACTAAAGAAATAAATGTAAATGTATTTTCTCAACAACTACATTGTAAATGTCACAAACAGGACGATAAAGAACATTCGTCAACGTTGGATATGAGCAGAAGCTTTGGGGAAATGCTTTTATCTGACACAAGTTTTTCGCCTTCTAGCGACACCCCAACATCAACCTCTGGTTCAGGTTCTGGCTCTGGAAAAGCACCGCAACATGAAATAAATTGGATTGTGAATGAATCCAGACTATTAGAACTGTTCAACACATGCAAGACCTGCGGCTCAGCGGTGGAAAACAAAAGGATTATAACCCATGGCAGCCAAATCCGAGTTCTTTGGACATGCTTGAATGATCACCCTGGAAGCTGAGCTTCATGTCCTGACATTAGATGGATGGCAGAAAATAACCTGCTCATCAGCGCATCCACTTTTTCCCCAGGAACCACCCATACCACCATTTCTGACTGGGCTGAGCTTCTTCATACCCCAATTCCGAAGAAAACTCAATATTATTCAATGCAATCTGTCTACCTAATACCAGTCATCCATCAACCGTACAGAAATCAATATGGTCAATATTATTCTCTAGGTTACAGAAACAACCAGCTCGGTTGCTATGGAGGTGTTGGGATTTCAGAGGGGTCTGGATTATTTCCTTGACAGGGGAGTGGTTGTTGGTTTTGTGACCACTGACAGATCGCCATCCGTCCGCAAACTCATGAAGAACAACTACACTAGCATCCAACATGAATTTGATCCCTGGCATGTGAGCAAAAGTAAGTAAATTCAGTGGAAAAGACACTCAATTTTTTGTACCTCACAATATAAGTGTGTTCTCTTTAATTTTATCACTACCTTTTTAGACGTAATTTTTGGCTGTTTTGTACAGGTGTGAAGAAGAAACTTGTACTTATATCCAATAAGAAGAACAACAAAGACTTGCAGCCATGGATAAAGTCAATCACTAACCATCTGTACTGGTCATGCAGCACAAGCAAAGGTGACAAAGAGGTAAGAATATAAAGTAGTACATAACATAGATACAGTATTTTTGGTATAGAATATTTACTGTTATATCAACAATAACAAAACATGTTCCTGTCGGTGTAATAACAGTGGTAGTAAATATTTGTAATAGTATTTACCTGGCACATAACGTAATATTTGAACCAGGAAAGTATTTCACCAACTATGACTTCAATCTAATTTTTATAGGAAATGTGTACGAAGATGGAAGTCGCTTCTGCACCACATATGTGGCATTCACCGGTGGGAGGAGGATGGTGCTCGGTACACCTGCAATCACACAACCCTGTCAGAGGATGAACAGAGGCGCAAAAGGTGGCTGAGACCAGATTCATCAGCTTTTGTGGCACTGAAGGGAGTGGTGTTGGACAAAAATCTCCTTAGAGACTTGAGGCAGATGTCACTCTTCAAGCATACTGGTATCTATTTACATTGTACCCAACTTGCAATAGTTGACCATAATAGCAACGTTGGGAGACCACAGGCGAAGACAAAAGAAGGTATCATATAATATATGCTCATTTATATCAATATGTTTTACATGACAACATCACATTCATTGTATACTACCTAGTCTCTTTAGGTTTTCCATGGAGATGCTGTATTTAAGTATTTTAGGACAACCAGGGAACAAAGCTGTATACTCAAGACAGAGTCAGCAATGGGTTGCAAAACCCATGTTTGACAACACCACACAGGCCTTTCGTCATGATCTTGTTGAGCGTGTGCTGAGGAGGAGAGAGGACAGTACTGGGGTTGTGATGGCGCAGTGGATAAGACACATGCCTTTGGTGTGAGAGACCCGGGTTCGAATCCACTGTGAGACACCAATGTGTCCCTGAGCAAGACACTTAACGCCTAGTTGCTCCAGAGGCGTGCGACCTCTGACATATGTAGCAATTGTAAGTCGCTTTGGATAAAAGCGTCAGCTAAATGAATAAATGTAAATGTAATGTAAATGTAGTACTGTCGTCTTCTCCGACACTTTACCCCCTCATAAACCAGGACAAATTAAATTGCTCCAGAACATCGCTCCAATTCCAAGGCCAGACAAGGGTGATCTGGTCGCTCATACCAAATCTCGCTTTTGAGTTTGGCAACACCACTGTTATCTGACCATGTTGACATTTTTAATATGAAGCTTACACTGTTCTGTAATTTATTGTTGTAAAATAAAGTTTTGTTTGTAACTGTAATACTGTTATAGTTTGAGTAAAAACACAGGAGCACAAGAACTTTGATTTACTATCTTTATTATAATGAATGACATCATGCAATCTTTTTGAACATGCACAATGTACAATTCAGACTAAACATTTAGAATATCTCCTCTGCCTCCTGAAATCCAATGTAAGTACCAGTGGGGAGGGATACTTTCTTCTGATCACTGATACAACACAGCTAGGTAATGGTCTTCTACTGCCACGTCCAAGGCGCTCTCCTTTCAGTGCCCATTCTAGCACAACACGGTAGGCCACCAGTCTGCATTGGCTATAGGGAATGGGGGTGGGGGCAGAGAGAGCAGACGTTTGGTCAGTTCACTACCGAAATGGCTAATGTATTTACAGCAAAAAAAATTTAAATACTAATAAAATGACTAAGGAAAAGGTATATGTAATCAATCAGATATTCAACTCACTCTATGGATAGCTGCCCATTTAGTCCCTCCGGTTTTAGACGTCTCTTCCAGTTTATTTTAGGAACGAAGAAGAAAGTGTCCAGGACTGCCTTTTGGATAAGAGCAGGCAATTCCTCGTTACAGGTGACACATTGTTCGTTACCTGGCTGTATGAGATCCCACTCTTTACAGCACAGGCTTTATTCCTCTGTAGGCATTAGGTCCCAACACCCACACAAACACCACCAGTTGTCCGAAATCCGTGTCCTTGAAGCATATGCTTCATCTGCCAGTTGCCCCTCTGTCTGTCTCCTTCTTTCCAACTCTTGTGAGGCTAGTTCTTCGTCTATATACTCAGGTTCGAATAAATAAGGACGACCATCATACTCAAACGCCTCTTCCATGTGTTCAAAATCTTCTATATTCTCCATAGTTACGTTACTACAAGCTTCTTCACTTGAAAGCAACTCCGATCATCACTCTTCACACACTACGCTCCTCCCACCTGCACACTACTATTTACCTTTTCCGGCTACAACTGAGTTCCGACGGGACTTCAGTGCGAGACTACAGCTAGCCGTCTAAAACACTATTTAGGTGAATTTAAACAATGGCTAAGTTGCTAAACGCGTCTTGTTCACATGTAAGGGCCCTGCTCATGTTGGACAGACATTTTAATTGCATTTTGTGTCTGTTATGAGGCACAAAGACACTCTTTATGTATATGCCCCCATAACTGCCGTTTTAGCATAGTGGGAGCTCTGGGCATTCGCTGTAGCAGCTCCGTATTGCAAGCACCAATCCGGTTGTTTTTTTTTTTTCTATAGACAGTACTCACAAAGATATAACGATCAAGATTAACTTAAAAATTGCCAGGAGTTCTCCTTTAATTCAGGATAATTAATGTTATAAAAACCAACATATTAATGTTATAGAAACCAACTGTCTACAAGAACTGCAGGATAAACCACCTAGTTTGACTGCTTGTTCTTTTTCTGCCAAAATTGAAGTTTGCAACATCGACACTGTTATTGAACTGAATTGAATCAATATTGAACTGCCTCAAGCTAAATAACGACGTTAGACTGCTGTTTTCAGTAGGGCTGCATTATTTCATAATGCATGAACTTTACACAATGATCATTACAGTTACTATTGTCTTGCTAGAGCTTCTTTACAGCAGAATTGAATCATTGAATCTAGTACTTTCCTGTAAATAGTGTGAAGCTGCTTTGAAGCAGTTTCTATTGTATAAAGGGTTATAAAAAAGTTACTTGGATACTAAGGGTTTGTGATATTAAGTCAAAATCATACCATTTATTAACTTAGTGTGGTTTGGCATTTGTCCCAGACATCATTGTACTTTTTCTGCTCTAGATTTCAGATAGAGCTACAGCAAAGCAAAGCAACCACTCAGAAAAAGGAGAGGCCAACTATATCAAGTGCATTCTATTCTAACATTCTATTCTACAACCCAGACTCACCGGAACAATGTCAGAAAGAGAAGGCCATAGATTAATGGATAGCCTGGACAAACTGGACTAAAATACTTTAGTTTAGATGTTTTTAATTAAACTAGACTAAAATCCAGAGACATTTAGTCGACTAAAACTTAACCAAAAGGTTGACTAAATGATCAAAACTAACAAGGACATTTAACAAGGGACTAAGACTTAAATTGAAAATAGCTGACAAAATGAATGTTAACTTGTTCAGTTCGCTGAAATCTAAATAAACGGAGAGCCCTGTTTTTCTTTTTTACCAAAAATATTGTTGAGGCCTATGGGCTACAGCTTTTATGAATGATACCAACCTCTAACGTATCCTGTGGCAATGTACACAATTCCTAAAACAAATGGGATAGATCCCGCACCGGATTGCGTTCCCTCGGGTTGTGCTCCTCGGCAAAACGCACAGTTTTTATAAACGCGTTGCGACTCGCGTCTCTATGAGATTGGCTACTTCCGTCTCCATGCACGCTGTGATTGGCGTGCCCAATCATTGTTTTCATTCCAACTCCAACAACCATTGGTTATAGCATCTCAAACTTATTTTAGTATCAAAGAGCAGCGCGTCTGCGCGCACCACCCTATTGGTTCATAATTTTTCTCAAATATAAAGATAGGTGTCACTTGCTAGGCCTAACTGTAACATATAATTGGTTGAGCTTCCAAAATATTTGCAATGATGTTCGATAACAATCTTGGACGGTTCCGGTAACAGTGGATAACACGATTGCATCTCGGAAAGACGTAAGACACTCCGTGATGTATATTTAGTGATCAACGTTATAACTGGTTATAACGTTACAGTGATATCTTTAGATCTAAGCGACGGATTATGGTGACTTTGGTCTCTTTTTAATCGTGAGAGTCTGCTGTAAATAAGGATGAGCCATTTTCAACGATCGGAGTATGTTACACGAAGTTACAGTGAAAAACGTCACATCAGTATATTATTTACATATGGGTCTTGCAGAGCTTATGAGGAACTTTCTGATGGATATCTTTAGATCTAAGCGACGGATTATGGTGACTTTGGTCTCTTTTTAATCGTGAGAGTCTGCTGTAAATAAGAATGTCTGGTTTTCAACGATCAGAGTATGTTTCATGAAGTTACAGTGAAAAACGTCACATCAGTATATTATTTACATATGGGTCTTGCAGGGCTTATGAGGAACTCTATGATGGATATCTTTAGATCTAAGCGACGGATTATGGTGACTTTGGTCTCTTTTTAATCGTGAGAGTCTGCTGTAAATAAGGATGTGCCATTTTGAACGATCAGAGAACGTTTCATGAAGTTAAAAGCCTAAATGCTACTTTAAAGCTACATTTGTTTACTTAGCTTATTTATGCCTGTGAGGTTATATGTGTCATAACTCAGTGAGGGATATATTTAGATCTGAGAGACGGATTTTGGTGACTTTGGTCTTTTCTTAATCGTGACAGTCTGTTGTAAATAAGGATGTGCCATTTTTAAAGATCGGAGCATGTTTCATGAGTTACCCGCAAAAACGCCAAGTCTAAGCAACTTTTTTACTCATGTGCATCTGTGCTGTTTTTTGTGTGTTATAACATAACGATGAATATATTTAGATCTGAGTGACGGATTATGGTGTCTTTAGGCTCTTTTTAATCGTGAGAATCTGCTTTAAATAAGGATGTGCAATTTTCCATGTTTCATGAAGTTACGAGTGAAAAGCGCCACGTGAATGCCACATCAGTATATTATTTACATATGGGTCTTGCAGGGCTTAACTTACAAAAACTCACTCAAGTTTAGTCAAAGCCCAAAACAATTGGGCTTGTTGTGTTCTACTCCATGAGACCTTTCAAATGACATATGACACATGACTATCTGAGCTGTATGATGTTTTTGACACATTGCAGCACATAACAATTTCCCCTTCCTCATAAATTATAATTTATTTATTTTTCATTTTATCAGCAAATAACTCAGCACTACTCTGGAGATAATCATAATGGCTACATTCATTGTAAAGTTTATACTCTAAGCTTTCAAATGATGCCTATTTTGTGTTGATCAATGCAGTACTTTTGAAAAATTATGACAACTAATTTTTTCATAGCTAGGTGGCGCCCCCCGGTGGTACACTCCGTTCTAAAGGAATAGCGCCTGTTAGGAGTTGAATAAAATGGATAGGTGCATTGAAAAGCTGAGATTCTAAGCTTTCAAATGATACATTCAGTGGTTGCTTAGTAATTTGATTATGAATTTTTTTCTTGGGGTAGTGTCCAACGAGTGGGGCGGTTAGGGGTTAAAGGAGTTAACGTCACCGAAATCAAAAGATATGAGCTGAGATTTATTGATCATCAGCTAATTTCAAAATCAAAGACCACAATAGGAGAGAACGGCAATGGCACATGGTAAGATAATTTCGTTTCTTTACTTTTAATGAAGATGATTGTGTGTTAAGCGTCTGCGACTACTTTCACTTTGATTTGCGATAGTTGCGCGTAGGGCTGGGGCGGTATGGATTTTTTGTAACCGCGGTTGAAAAGCAAGATATTCCCGCGGTATAGCGGTAAACAGCCTTAAATACAAAGAAAAAAAATACGCTTTAATTCCCCCCCCCCCCCCCCCCCCCCCCCCCGACACACTTTCGAGCACACAAGTCCTTTTTGCTAGAGAGACTTTGTTAAATATTGTCACCTACATCAGAAAATAAACCAGCACAATTTGAAATGGTCAAATTTTCATCAAGCAGTAATTTGGCATGAACCAATCACTGAATAGATTTCCTTATTTAAGAATATTCTCAGATACATTTGCATTGAATTAATAATTTTCATGATAATACATTATGATGTTCTGAAATTACTAAAATTATATTCCATATTTATGTTTACATAATATAATGTTATTTTTAATTTAATCTATGTCGATTATATGAAAAGTGAAAAGCATGAGTAGGATCATAAGATGGGTCAGACATGATTTTGACCACTTTATTAAGTTTTGTTTTGTAGAAAGACTTTCTTTAAATTAAATTTCGTTTTGTATAAATTGTATCATAATTTTAATCACTGTTTCATTAACTAATTGCCAGGAATTAACAAATAAGAAGCAAATATAGCAGACATATAATCAGGAGGACGTGGAGGCGCGGGCGCAATCTCTTGCGCGTGAACTGGAGCTCGTCTCATAAATGAACTTGCCTCACAGACATGAAAATAAGTAGAAAGCTTAATGTCTACTTTTAAACAAAATTCAAAACGAAATGATAACATTTTAGGCTACAGTAGCCTAGTCAGGTAAGGTCAGGTTTGCCGATGTGCGTTATAGGCTATTTATTTATTTATTTTTATCCCTGTGCGCCAATCGGAGTCGGCGAGAGTTCACTGCTGATATTCTGGGGATACAACATAGCCAATAGGCTATACTAGAGACTTTAGCCTTTAAATATCTTTGCTGCATTGGATCAGTCTGCTTTCTAGAACAGCCAAGAGCTTTCTAGCCTCGCATCTCTCGTAGACCGGATGCGGTTTCGAAAATTGATCAAAAAACGTTGGTGCGGAGTCAGACAGAGGATGAGTTTTGTGATGCGGTTGCGGATGAAATAATAATAGCCCATCCGCGCATCTCTAATACAAATGGAATGTTATTGTGTCATGGAACATTGCGCTCCTCAACTCGCGAAAGATCAGATTTGCTCCATCTTTTGATAAGTTTTGTTTAGAAAACCTTAAATCCATGCAAGACACAATGTCCTTAGAATCAATGAATCCATGTCATTAGACACAACGTGCACATGTGCAGACCAATGTGGTTTTTTTTGTGTGTTTTTGCGGTGATGGCGGTGACGAGCTCAGACCCGCGGTTGGAGTCACGTGACCGCGGTATTGCGGTAACCGTCCCAGCCCTAGTTGCGCGTTGGCTTGATGATGCTCAGCTGCTCTCATCTGCAGCGATTCGTAGCCCACTGCAGTAGAGCCATCATATCTGATTATAACATGACATATATAGGCCTAGCCTATAATACGGTCTCACATGTTTATTTTTTAGCATTGTTGGGAGGAGTAACATTTACATATGTGGTTTCAACCAGATGCATTTCCACTTGTCCAGTTTCATCTGGAATGCGGCCCAGACCTCCTCCCTGTGGTTTGAGTGATCGGATTTAATTCCGTCTCGAATGCGTTTCGGAGGGCATTACACCTGGTCTTTTCACAATTATGATTGTATTGTAGCTACAATTAAATACAACCGTTGCTGAGTCTGCTGTAGAACACTTTACCTCAAGACGTACAATAACTGAATTAATTGAGAATCCGATAATTTTCATCCACGCAGCTGATTTCTGTAAATTAATGTAAAACTAAATGTATCTTGTATCTATCTTAAGTCAGTGTAAATGGGGCTCTGTGGCGCGGCAGGATTTTGAACAGGGTCCTGAGCCGTATCTGGGTGCCGCGGACAGACGCCGAATGGCGCTGCCGGTGTGTGTACACACTCATAGAAAATAATGTGTTCGAATTTTGAAGCCTCTCGTCCGGTGTGCGACCCCCTTAAGCCGAAGGCACAATGTGTTGAATGTGTCAAATGACGCTCTAAAAAAAACATCAAAGCTGCAGAAACATTTGACCTCAAAACACCCGGGCTGTGTTGGGAAGCCAAACGAATATTGTTTTAAACAGTCATGTTAATATCGCTAATTGTATTTGATAAATTATACTTACACTATGTAAATTGGGGTGAATGAACATTTCTGCTAATGAATAGAGTGAATGTTCCCCTCTTGTGTGTCTGACCCGTTGTTACAGTTTGCCTGTTATTGTTACAAGAATGGTTACTGAGTAAACCTGCCGAGTCTTTTTTATAGACAGTTTTCATCTATATAGCTGACTTGACCTAGTCTGCTACAGTGGCATAACAGATTAACAGCAGAGTATATCATTGTACTTTTTGAATTATCTGTTATTCTGTGTTCATACTATCATATTTGGAAAGGTGGTCCTTGGAATGTTTTTAAATAGTCATTGGTGGGCCATGAGTTGCAAAAGGTTGAGAACCCCTGTTCTAGACCATCTGAGATAAGCTCAGGCCCAGAGAACTCGCTGGCATCTCCACATAGAACTGATGTAAAGCTTTCTCCTTGCGTAACAGAGATTCAAGTGGCATTTCTTAATGCACAGTCAGACTGTGTTCAGTTAAAACGGTTTTCTAAATTACTCCTGAGCACATGTGTCTGTATTTGACAGAGTAGCATGATGGTATCTTGTGCAATGCCATCTTAGGGCTCAAAGGTCACGCACATTCAACAGAGGTCTCCTGCCTTGCCCAACACAGACTGAGATTTCTCTGGATTCCCTGAATCTTGTGACAATATTATGTATGGAACATAATGAAAGACAAATTCTTTGCAATCTTGCATTGAGAAATGTGATTTTTTTTAATTGTTTGACAATTCTCTCATGATATTTGGCACAAAGTGATGAGCCATGACCCATCTTTGCTTAAAAAGACTGAGAAGCACTTTTACACCCAAACACGATACCCTCAACTATTACCAATTCACCTGCTCATTGTGGACAGTTTCAAAAGAGTTGGATAATCTAATTTGGATAATCTTTTCACTTTTATTTTGTCTCTGTCCCAACTTTTTTGGGGTGTGTTGCAGACATCAAAATCAAAATTTGTTCATATTTACAAAATACAATTATGATGGTCAGTAAAAAACATTGGAAAACTTTGTACTTTTGTCAGTTAAAAAAAAGGTTAAATAGAATTAACAAATCACAGATTCTTGATTTTATTGCATTTTACAAAATGTCCCAGGTTCTCTGGAAATGGGGATGTAGTACATGTTCATGGATCAACATCTTTGATGATTCTGGAATGATTTCCATTACACAAGAGTAGATGTTAAAACTTCATGCTGATTTGTACTCGGCTTTCGCCAAGATAAGCACCAACTAAGACGTAGCTTTACAGTAATCTATGCTTCTCCATCCATTTACGGTTCTTTCCAAATGTTGATGTGAATCTCCTTCTGTCTGGTGTTAATAGCTGCAGTGTATTTGCACACACAACGGCTGCAACCACAGTGCGGTCCCCTCATGACAACCGTCTGGATTGAGCAGAGTAGGGGACATCTCTAGGGTCTTCAAGTGCGCACCTTCCGTCCTCAGTTTTTCGTTGACTAGCCCATGACACTTCAAGAGGGCTCGACAGTGCCCTCCGTCCCCCACTCAACTCAGCCCAGCTTACTGACCTTTACATCCCTCCTGTTGCTGAGGCTGCTCCTTCCTCGTAGTTCACATGTGACCTAACCACAATCTCTCACAACCTCTCCACAACCCGACCATATATAATACGCGACAATCCGTTTGACTAAGGCTGTCGAGCCCCACTGCGGACGTTAAAGTGGTCAGTGGCAACGGTTCCGTATGGCATACTACCGCAAAACACAATATCTGTCCAAACACCAATCCTCAAAATACACAGGAACGTAATAACTGTAATTACTATGCAAACTATACAAATAAACCAACAGACTCTCCAATTTTTCAAGAATTTTTCGAAACCGTAGCATGGTGGCCTGTACACAGCCAGCCAGAATCTTTTCGTCTCAACCACAGCTAGTTGCTGCTCCTTTCTGCTGCTTCAGATAAGTTCTTTACTGTGCGACGCAACTCTTGGCCACTGAATCCGACCTCTCTGAGGAACAGGGTTGTGGAGTGTGCCACAAATCCTCGATTGAGCTGAGCATACCGCAGTTTCTTCCTCTCATATGCCTCATCTACCGCATCCTCCAATGGCACTGTTAACTCTATCAGTTGAACAATGCGTGCTGATCCAGACCACAAAACAATATCTGGTCGAAGGTTAGTGGTGGCAATCTCAGGTGGAAAAATAAGCCGCTGATCAAGATCAGCCAGCATTTTCCAGTCCCTAGCAGCTAGCTTCCAGTTGTCCTGAGCGAAAATTGGTTTTAACACCTTTTCTTGGTGGTTGCTCGCCTGGGCGGAGGAATATTGTCTTCTGTGTGTAATGTTTTGCTAGAACAGGTGGCAACTTATTGGTCATGTTACGCTTGTCTTCCAATGCTAAAGCCAAACATCGGAGTACTTGGTCATGGGCCAAGTAAACCGACCTTGGCTAAGAGCCACCTTACATCCTGTCAAAATGTGCCTTAATGTGGCAGGTGATGAACACAAAAGACAAGAGGGATCCTCTCCTACCCAGAGGTTTAGGTTCTGTGGTGATGGGAGAACATCATATGTTGACCTGATAAGGAAACTGATCCTACTCTCTTCCATTGACCAAAGGTCTTGCCAGCCCATCTTGCGTTGTTCCACACTCTCCCATCTCATCCACTCTTCCTGCTTGGCCTGGGAAATGGCCTTTATACACCTCATCCTCTCCTCCTGCTTTTGCACCTCGCTGACTACGAGCTTCCTCCTTTGAGCTGGGGCTGCCTTGTGCCATTTAGGAGGAGCTAAACTGAGCCCAAAACCCACTCTTCCATGCTGTACCTGCCCCACGATATCACCAATTTGAAGGGCAGCCTTTGCCTCTTCCACAGATTTTATTCTTGATTTTATTGCATTTTACAAAATGTCCCAAGTTCTCGGGAAATGGGGTTGTAGTACATGTTCATGGATCAACATCTTTGATGAGTCTGGAACAACATTCTAATCAGATTTGAGGGACAAGTTTACAGTTTATGTCAAGTTTAGGCTTACAACCAGGGTTAGGTGCTTCTATATCAGTATTTTTCACGTATTGTTTACCTCTGACTTCAGGGATAAGTTATAGTAGGGTTAAATTTAGAGGCAGGAATAGGACAAAATTTACAGTGACCTAACTTTAATTTTAAAAATTAAAAAAGTAAGACTAAAACTTGAATTCGCCTTAAACACAGCCTTCGCAAGTAAACATTACTGGACTTCTGGCCCTACTCCAGCCCTAGATAGGGTATACCACTACTAGGGTCTCTTAAACTCTACTTGCTGGTAACTATTTAACATCTATCAGGTGGATGATAAAAGCACAGCCTGAAATTAGGGTCTAATCTCCTTAATTTCTTTTGTTAAGCAAGACATCTGCTGCTGAAGTTCTACGGCCATTTTCTCCCTTAACTCTGGTTTAAGCTGGTGCAAATCAACTGACCTGTAATCTGACTGTGACTCCTTCCCCACAGCAAAACAAGTTGTAGATGATATTTACCCACCCTTAAGGACAAACACATACAAATCTAAATCAATGAAGTGTCCACGAAACTCACATTACTCCAGCGTGATCACTCGCTCTATTGAGGAATTAATAATTCTGTGCAGTGTTCATTATTTTATTTTATACCATGGTCTGGGTGAATATTCGATTCTGATTGGCTGCAGGGTGTCCATTAAAAAGTGATAGAGGACACCTAGTAAAGGAGTTCTGGTGAAACTGACTGTTTACCATTCGAAATTAATAAATAAATCCGCTGGCTACATCAACTGTGAGTAACCATAGCAACAGGCAGTCAAAGTATCCGTTTACAATTTATCATATCAAAACAAACATCTAGTTAGCCGTTATACATAGCCTACTAATACAACGAGTGACTTCGTTATTTCTTTTAACTTTTTTGGAGAACTTGACAACTTTGATGACTGGGATGCTGCTGAAGAAAGAAAAGTTGTAAATGAAAAAGAAAAACGACACAAGGAGATAACACTGGAAGAATTGAATCAAATAGAAGACGAAAAAGATGAGATCAACACAAAAAAAAATACGAAATGGGCAGTAACTACACTCAGACTTTATTGTTCAAAAAGGCATGGAATCCAGCTTTGTAAAATACCCCTTCGATGCTCTGAATGAGACCCTGCGGGAGTTTTACGCAGCTGTCCAGTCAACCAAGCCAGGAGGAAAGTACAGCGTTTCAAGCCTAAGGAGTCTGAGAGCCGGTATCAACCGTCATATAACGGAATTCAATATTATAACTGACACCAGATTCATGACCTGTAATGCTGTGTTTAAAGCAATAATTAAGCGTTACCGAAAAAGCGGCAAAGATACCAGTGTTCACCATCCACGTATTTCTGAGTCTGACCTTGAAATCATAAAAAAATCAGCTGTACTGTCTCCCGATACGCCCCTTGGCCTGGTCAGAAAAGTCTGGTTTGACATCCAGCTGTGTCTGGCTCAGCGTGGCAGGGAGGGCAACCGGGAGCACTGCATGCAATCTTTTAAAGTCCGGAGAGACGAGGACGGGGTTGAGTTTGTCACCCTGGCTTACAATTCGCACACCAAAAACCACAAAGATCCGAATGACCCAGATAAGGAAAACTTCAGAGGTTTTATGTTTGCCAGACCCGGGGATCCGCTGTGTCTGGTAAAAAGTTTCAAGTTTTATAATAATTATAATTATTATCATCAATTTAACTTTCAGGTGGGTCTTTCGAAGGTCTACACTAACCACAGCCTCGGAAGCACCGCTGTAGGTCGACTCTCCGATGCTGGACTGGAGAGCCGTCAAATAATGTCGGTGACAGGCCATCGATGCGAGAGCAGTCTGCAGGCTTACTGGGCTCCGTCAGTCCGTGAGAGACGAGACTGGAGCAACGTACTGTCTGCATCAAGAGCCCATCACGGGCAGTACCCAGCTATCGTGGATCCTCCTTCAAAGGCCCCTATGTCGGACTTGCCGACTTTTTCAAATTGCACTATAAATGGAAACGTTGAATTTAATTTTAAATAAAAAAAAGCTAACATGTAGGCAAATGCCCCTCTGTTCGACCTGATTAATTTATTTCCCTATATCTATAAGCGCAAATCGCTGGAGCACAACCAATTTTTTTTTTGTTTGTTTGTTGTTCGATTAATTGTTTTATGTGTAGTAAAAAAAAAAAAAACTATGCCTACCTGTGTGTTTTAATTATAGGTAAAAAAAAAACAAAAGTGTAACGCCCATTGCTAGACAAGCCTAACTTAAATTATTTATTTTTTTTTACTTTCTGGCTCGTAAGTTAGCTAAACTGAAGGGTTCTACAAGCTGAGCGGACTAAAAATATCTCCAGTTGCTAAATAAACCGTCAGGCGTAACCAGGGAATCCAAGTTATTGATTGTAAAAACTTTAGATTTCGATTGTAAAACTAATTAAAATATAAACTAATGTTTTAAAAATGTGTTATTTGGCAAGTGACCATGGTATAAGCGGGTTAATGCCCTTCGAGGTGTCCATTGTCAGGTATTAATGGACTTCGGCTCCGCTGTGCGTCGGACAGTTCAGGTTCACGCCTCGCCATCGTCCATTAATACCTGACAATGGACACCTCGTCGGGCATTAACCCTTACCTGTTTATGTCCTTTTGTTTGTATTTTTTTCTTTTACATTTAGGCTTTTCTCAGCAAGACAGAAGTTTTTCTAACATTTTGATTTTGAAGTACTGAACCGGAAATCCAAATTTATTTCACAAAGAGTTGCTGGTGGCATTTAAAATGGCTGAGCCATTGAACTCTTTCCACACAAAAACAGCGACTCACATTTGCATTACTTTTAAGGTTCAAATTTTTTTTGTAGTACTAAACAAAATGAAATCACTTTCTTCCAGAGTGAATGTGCAGATGATTTTTGAAAATGCTTTTTTCTAAATCTCTTGACTTGAAAGTTTCTTTCCAGAATGAGTTTGCAAATGAGATTTCATGTCTCTTTGATATATGAAACTCTTTCCACACTGATCACATGTGAACGGCTTCTCTCCAGTGTGAATTTTCATGTGGTCCTTAAAGTGTCCTTTGTGTGAAAAACTCTTTTCACACTGAGGGCATGTGAACGGCTTCTCTCCAGTGTGAATTCTCATGTGCTCCTTAAAGTGTCCTTTGTGTGAAAAGCTCTTTCCACACTGAGGGCATGAGAGCGTCTTTTCTCCGGTGTGAATTTTCATGTGGTCCTTAAAGTGTCCTTTGTATGAAAAACACTTTCCACACTGAGGGCATGAGAACGTCTTTTCTCCGGTGTGAATTATCATGTGGTACTTAAAGTGTCCTTTGTGTGAAAAACACTTTCCACACTGAGGGCATGTGAACGGCTTCTCTCCAGTGTGAACTCTCATGTGGTCCTTAAAGTGTCCTTTGTGTGAAAAACACTTTCCACACTGAGGGCATGTGAACAGCTTCTCTCCAGTGTGAATTCTCAAGTGGTCCTTAAAGTGTCCTTTGCGTGAAAAACACTTTCCACACTGAGGGCATGAGAACGGCTTTTCTCCAGTGTGAATTCTCATGTGAGTCTGAAGACTTTCTTTTCGTGAGAAGCTTTTCCCACACAGATTGCAGGTGAAAGATTTTTCTCCAGTGTGAAGTTTCATGTGGACATTAAAGTTTCCTTTTTGTGTGATTTTTTCCCCAAACTGTTGGCAGGTGAAATCACTTCGGGTTTGTGTGGAAACCTTTTTTGTCATTGAGTAAGTTAAAGATTTTTCTCCAGTTTTGTAATCATGATCTTTCTTATGCTGATTTTTCTCTTCCATTTCCATCAGTTCTTGACTCTCCTCTTTCAGCTGCATCAGGTCTAAAGAAAAGCAAAAACAAATACAATTTAACCCTATTTTAAAAGCACAAAGCAACACACATCAAACCCAACATAAAAACATTAAAGCATCAAAACCAGCAACAAGTATACTACATCCTATATGCACCAAGCTACTGTAAGGGGTTTTAAAATGTTTAATCAAATTAATTGCATGATGTGCAGATTAATTAAATTAACCTCAAATTAAGCTCACATCAATTTGGCTGAGAAATTGCCCCCTAAAAGATCATTGAAGTCATTGTGTTAGATGAGAAAAACATTCAATAAACATTACAAAAAATAGGAATAATAATAAAAAAATATTCAACATAGATTTTAAACGTGGCTAAAAGGGGACCAAATTTGTTTTTTTACTATTTAACATAAACCTATCCAGGATCGTCCCACTAGGTTCCCCCTCAGGACTCTAGCTTGCACAGGGCCTCACCTCATGCTTGCAACAGCATTGTTCGGAAATAACCTGTCAGACTATAGGCAGTAGCTGATACACAAGTAAAAAATAAGTCAAATTACTCAATTAAGATGGAGCATACTGGTACATAGTGCCAAGAGGAATTCATGGTGTGCAAGGTCCCACAGGCCTGTCATGCCTCCGCATATGCCTTGCCATAAGCCGCAGAGAGGTAAGGAGAGGAAGTGGACTCATGACATCTTAATAACATCTGCCTCTACTCCACCCACCTGCGACCCCACGATCAAAGCTGCAGTGCTGCTTTAACAGACACAGAGCCTAAACCATGAGGTGCACACACCTGACTTTCATCCCTTTTTTTACAGGGAAAAAGTCAAGCGTGAGGGGAGAATAGCCCTGACCACGGCTATTCACAGCGAGCACGTCCAGGTCCCATAAGAGCCAAATTTGCTTGCTTCATTGGCAAGGCGAGAGAGAAAAGGTGCAGCGCCAGAGGAGAGATAGCTCGCAAGCAACTCTTTAACTGGGCCATCCTTGCTTATCGCTGTTCACACAACCTCTCCACAAGCATTTTTTTCCTGACTACATGGGAGAGAATGTACAAGCTGAGTACAAATTCCTCCATTACCTTGACACCTCAATATGGAGATCTAGGATGAATAAAAATGCTTACAAACGTATTTATGGGACGGCAGATGGGACGGATTATTAATAACATCTGCCTCAACTCTCTCTGCATCAATTCCTTAGAATTAGACATGCCACATTAAACAGACAGGTCGGAAGCGACCACACTTCCTGAACCGACATGAAAATGCTTACAAACGTATTTATGTGACGGCAGATGGGACGGATTATTAATAACATCTGCCTCAACTCTCTCTGCATCAATTCCTTAGAATTAGACATGCCACATTAAACAGACAGGTCGGAAGCGACCACACTTCCTGAACCGACATGAAAGCAACAGTTTTGAACCAGTCTTTACCACCCACAGACTGATGGCTTGATGGAGCGGCTTCACCAGACCATGACGACGATTTTGTAAAGGGACACAGGACGTTGTAATTTGTAGAGGACACCGGACGTGACTGGGAGAAGTGCTTGCCCTTTCTTCTCTTCGCCTACCAAGAAGTTCCACAAGCCTCAACCGGTTTCTCACCCTTTGTGTTACTGTGTGACTGGCATGTACAGGGACCATTGTACCTATTACAGAAGGAATTGGAGACCTCTGGTGGCCGTACTGAGGAGGAAAGTGGGATTGTACTGGAGATGCAAGACCAGCTTGAGAGCTATAGGGATCACGCAAGGGAGAACTTGCAACAGGCACAATAAGAACAGAAGAGATGGTATGACTAGTACGTGGGACTTTGTCAGAACGTGTTACTGTTGCTCCCTACCTTTGCAAACAAGATACTGGCCACGTGGCAGGGTCCATAGACCATAACCAGGAAGAATGGGGCAATGACTTATGAAGTCTTCATCCTAGAGAAAGGAAAGTCTATCAGACATATCACGTACACTTGCTGAAAGTGGAAAGAGCCAAGCAATTAAACTCCACCACCTACACTGTTAACCAGGAAGCTAGAGAAAGAAGATAATAGACCAGCAGAGGAGGAACCCCAGAGCCAGTCTTCAGGGGTGTCCCTATGGTCACCTAGCGGAGCCCCAGATGACTGAATTACAAGACTTCCTGGATCAGTATCCTACCTTATTTCGTCAAGAAGCCTGAGTTGACCATGTTGATTCAGCACACCATCCATCTAACCAATACCAATCTTGTCAGACAGTGACCCTATCAAGTACCAGAAATATTGCTTGAACCATTGAAAGAGAGGATTGAAGAGATGAAGTGGCTGGGAGTGATCGACACATAAAACACAGGAGAAATACTATACACATTTGGGAAAGTTTGTGGGTAAGAATGGAGTCAATGTCCTTGTGTATTGGAAGTTTATCTCTATAGTCTTTGACCAAATGGCTAGTGGCGTCTGGTCCCCTTGTACTGTCTTTGAGGGTTGGAGACACAGCGTCTTGTTGAGGGCCAATGACAACAGGGGAGAGGGGGAGGTTTTATGATGTCTAGAGCATTTTGATTAAGTCCATTTGTTACATCTATAAGCATGGAGCTACAACAGAGAAAGCCCTATCACCTTTTGGTTTTAATCTAGTTTTAGGAACATGAAGAATCATCTGACTAGAAGATCTCATATTTATTGTTTTGATAAGGTATCACAAGGTCAACAATGTATTTTGGGGCAATACCATGCAACGCTTTAAAAACCATCAACAAAACCTTAAACTCAATTCTGAATTTTGTAGACAAGATAATTGATTCTGTGAGATACCTATATATAAAGAATTACTTTAATCTCCAGGTCCTTAAAGGAGAGAATTGGTTTCAGTTTAGAAACGGTTCTGAGTTAATAAAAAACAGCCTTAACAACACTAGTGACCGGTTAATCTAAAAACAAAGCCGAATCCATGATAACATCCAATTATCACCACACTGGACCCGTACAAGGAGTACTTGCAGGTGCCCCTTGATCCTGCTTCCAGGTCCTACACCGTCTTTAGGACTCCATTAGGACTATACAAGTTTAAAGGACACTGTACTCCAGGGATGTGAAGAGTGGTCTGCTGCATATCTTGATGAAGTTGTTTACAGCAAAACTTGGCAGACAATCTCTAACCCTGGAGATGATCCATGCAGCAGGTCTGTCTTTGAATGTGGTAAGTGTGAGTGGGCTCAACAGGAAACCTGCTATTTGGGGTACTGCCTGGGCAATGGTGAATTGAAGTCTCAAGACAAATTAGAGGTGATTAGATGAAGTTCGCAACCGAGGACCAAGAAAGAGTTTGGTTTTCCTGGGTCTTGCAGGCTGGCACTGACGATGTATCCCAAACTTCACCACCATAGCTACACCGATAATCAGTTTAATGGCCAAGACAGAAAATAATCCAGTTACGTGGACTGAAGACTGTGAGAAGACTTTGCTAAAAGAAAAGATGTGCTCCAGTCCAGTCCTTCAGAGTCCAGGATTCTCCAAACGATTCCTGGTGCAAGTCGATGCCTCAGAAAAAGGAATAGGGACGGAACTGAACTAGGGACCTGAAGGAGAAGAAAAAACAGTCATCTACCTCAGTAGGGAAGCTATTGCCCAGAGAAACCGAGTGTCCCAGCATTGAAATAGAATGTCTGGCAATCAAGTGGTCCTTGAAGGCCCTCTGATTTTGCCTCTTGGGCTGAGTTTGATTTGGAGGCCGACCATTGGGCGCTGACCTAAATTCAGAATATGGAAGACAAAAATTCCAGGGTGACTAAGTGGTATTTGTCCCTACAGCCCTACTCCTTCAAGATTCGGCACAGGCCTAAGAAGTTAAATATTGTGGCCGACTACCTGTCGAGGGTTGGCAACACTATGCGGCTAGGAAAGGGGGAAGGTGATGTGATGAAGTAGTCATCCCCGGTCAGCACGGCAGTACTGGAATCATACATACACTTACTTCATGCACGTAATCATTTCCCCTCTGCTTTCTCCACAGTCAGGAGAAGCAGGTGCACACGTGCTCCTGGCCATATATAGGCATAATTACATCAACACACTCCCATACAGTTTACATTCCAGACACTTCCTACATTTGTTTATTTGTACTGAGTTCTTCCGGTGCGAGAAAAAAGCATCCCGGTTGTGAAGTCATCTTTTGACAAGTCTATGAGCAAGCTATTGCAATGCCATGATCAATTTTTACAAGTGACTGTTAAAGCGTATCTTGTGGATGCTCTCTTTTTGCAAATTTTATATTGCCTTTTTGTTGTTTCTTTGTACTTTGGGACTGTTTTGTGCACTTGTATATATTTTCATGAGTGGATTCTGTAACTATTATATATATGTTCTCTAACAACTATTTACATTTTTGCACTGTGAATACCACCATTACACAAACATGCTATTGCGGGCGAGCCATCAATTTTCCCACTTACCAATTTTTTAACTGTTTCACCTCCCTTTGTGGATTTTAGAGGCCCATTCGGGTTCACGAAGACTTACAATCTCAGAGCAACTTAAATTTTTCATTGACTAAAACTAAACTAAAATGACCAGATTCAACTTGATTAAATAAAAACAGGACAAGGTTGACTAAATGTGATAAAAACTAAAATTTACATTTGATACACAGGACTAAGACATTACAAGCCACACAGAAGAGGCTCCGCACTGTCATCATTCTCACTTATCTCTAATAGTGTACGCAAGTAGGGCACATGTGTTTCACAGACACGCCCTACTTCACCAGAGCAGCCGTCCTGAAACATGCATGTGACAAATACCTGATTTCGTCACCCACTCCAACCGTAGGCATATTCAAGTCAGGACTGAAATAATGTTTACTTGTGCATTCTCTCACTGAAGAGGAATCCCAAAATTCAGTGCAATGTTGATTGTTATTCAGTTAACATTCTTTTATTTGTAATTTCTCATTTATATTGTAGCATTTCATAGCAAGACAGAAGTTTATCTAACATTTTGATTCTGATTTATTGAACAATCAAATAAATAAAAGAAATATTGATTTTAAATTTAAGATTTGCTAGTGGCATTAAAATTTCCAAAACAAGTGTAACTGCCAGCATGATGGCAATATCATTTTGACAAGATTTAATCACCTTCCCCCAAAGTAAATGTAGAGGTGATTTTTGAAAATGCTCTCTTTTATAAATCTCTTGGTAGACTTAGAAAATTAGTTTTTTACAGAATAAGTTTGCTAATGATGTTTCAATTCTCTGTGATATGTGAAACTTGTGACTCATTGAAGATACATGAACAGCTTCTCTCCAGTGTGACTTATGTGAATCTTAAAGGGTTAGTTCACCCAAAAATGAAAATTCTGTCATTAATGACTCACCCTCATGTCGTCCCAAGCCCGTAAGACCTCCGTTCATCTTTGGAACACAGTTTAAGATATTTTAGATTTAGTCCGAGAGCTTTTTGTCCCTCCATTGAAAATGTACGTACGGCACACACTCTTTGTCCAGAATGGAAATAAAGACATCATCAAAGTAGTCCATGTGACATCAGTGGGTTAGTTAGAATGTTTGGAAGCATCGAAAATACATTTTGGTCCAAACATAACAAAAACTACGACTTTATTCAGCATTGTATTGTCTTCCGGTTCTGTTGTTGATCCGCGTTCACGATTCCGCAGTGACCCTGCTGACGTAAGACGCTGATGACGTGTTATCTGGTGCGCCCGAGCTTCGTTTACAGTTTGAGGGAGACGGGCGCTGTATTCAAGCTATTCTACATTGTTTGTATTGCTATATTTTTTTTTAAAATGGTGCGTAGGTGTGCATGTCGCGGATGTCCTAATCTCCAGATAACACGTCATCAGCGTCTTACGTCAGCAGGGTCACTGCGGAATCGTGAACGCGGATCAACAACAGAACCGGAAGACAATACAATGCTGAATAAAGTCGTAGTTTTTGTTATGTTTGGACCAAAATGTATTTTCGATGCTTCCAAACATTCTAACTAACCCACTGATGTCACATGGACTACTTTGATGATGTATTTATTTCCATTCTGGACAAAGAGTGTGTGCCGTACGTACATTTTCAATGGAGGGACAAAAAGCTCTCGGACTAAATCTAAAATATCTTAAACTGTGTTCCAAAGATGAACGGAGGTCTTACGCGCTTGGGACGACATGAGGGTGAGTCATTAATGACATAATTTTCATTTTTGGGTGAACTAACCCTTTAAGGTTTCCTTTAATTGTGAAATACTTTTCACAATGATGGCAGATGAAAGGCTTCTCTCCAGTATGAATTCTCATATGAATCTCAAGGCTTCTTATGCTCCTTCCACACTGATGACTTACATCAGTAAGTCTCTCTTGAGTGAATCCTCATGTGGGTTTTAAGAGTTATTTTACATCTGAAACTCCTTCCACACTGATCAAATGTGAACAGCTTCTCTCCGGTGTGAATTCTCATGTGAATCTGTAGATTTCCTTTTAGTGAGAAGCTCTTCCCACACAGATTGCAGGTGAAAGTTTTCTCCTGTGTGATCTCTCATGTGGATATAAAGGTCTGATTTTTGAGTAAAACTCTCTCCACACTGTTGGCAGGTGAAAGGACTCTCTCCAGTGTGAACTCTCATGTGGACATTAAGGCTTGATTTATGACTGAAACTGTTCCCACACTGTTGGCAGGTAAATGGGGTCTCTCCAGTGTGAATTCTCATGTGGACATTAAGGCCTGATTTTTGAGTGAAACTTTTCCCACAGTTTTGGCATGTGAACGGCTTCTCTCCAGTGTGAACTCTCATGTGGATTTTAAGGTTTCGTTTTTGACTGAAAATCTTTCCACAGTGTTGGCAGGTGAATGGGTTTTCTCCAGTGTGAAGTTTCATGTGGGCATTAAGGCTTGATTTATGACTGAAAATATTCCCACACTGTTGGCAGGTGAACGGCTTCTCTCCAGTGTGAATTCTCATGTGAACATTAAGGCTTGATTTTCGAGTGAAACTTTTTCCACACTGTTGGCAGGTAAGATCACTTCTACTTTCTGTCTTCTGAGCTCTTTTTAGTGAGGAAACCTTTTTTGTCATTAAGCAACTAAAAGTTTTTTCTCCAGTTTTGAAATCATGATCTTTCTCATAATGATTTTTAACTTCAGATTCCATCAGTTCTTGATTTTCCTCTTTCAGCTGCATCAGGGCTAAAGCAGAACAAAAACAATTACAAGTTACCCCTAGGTTAATGGCACAAAGCAAAACATCCAACCCAACAAAGGCCTTGTGGTAACACTTCATTTTACAGTGTCATTGTTCCATATGTTACAATAGTAATAACTATAAATTATGCATAATTACATGCAAATAAACCAAACCCTAATCCAAACCCTATAGTAAGTGCATGTAGTTACTTAATATTACTCGGTACTTAAATATTACTCGGCACCTTAAAATAAAGTGTAACCGGCCCTGGCATTAGGATGCACTTTGGTCGATCGAATCAGAAGTAAATGAGAGACACATTCAAGTTTACACCTGGGGCTTGATGTATAAGCATTGCATACACACAAAATGTGCATACCGTACGGAGAGTGTCTAAACCTTTTACTGGAGTCAGCAAAGTGATGAAGTAAACAGAATGATTTCAACTTTTTTACATTTGATTAACACATTTAGATTAAATATGCACTCTCAATGGAGTTAAGCACTAAAATTTCATGAAATCATATAGAAATATTTGTAGTGAATGTACTACTTTTGAATAATTTTCCTGTGGCATGCTGTGTTTTAATCTTTAAACTATAGCAAGAATTTCTTGGAGCATGATAATACCGCTTTAAATTGTGTTCTAAATAGTAGATCTCATGTTCTGAGAAAACATTTTTGTGCAAATGATCTGTTGCCGCATTTTCATTACCCTTCGAATTGCGCAAATTGAAATCACGAATTGAATATACGCCGAATGGAAACACGTCAATTTCGCAAAAACTCCCATTTATCGCAAATAAATTTTTACGCTCGCATGAGGGGGGTTTTCAGGCAATTCGAAAAAGAAATATTTCGCAAAACTCAACTGGAAACAGTTTTATAAAAGACAAAAGAATGACAGGAATACTGGATTCTAAACAACAAAGAAATGCCACAATCAAGACCTCGAAGCAGAAATGAGGGAGAAACACCAGAAACTCCTCATATGAGCCGCTCTCGAGTATAAGGCTCTTTCCTTACCATTAATGCTGGATAACACACACACGTCTCCTTCCAATAATAATAATGGCCAGTGCAGTGGCTGCGATATACGTAAACCATATAAACCAACATCCGCCGCCATGACTTTTGGAATGACTTATCGCGAGAGGAAAAATTTACGTTTTAGTCGCATAACATCGGTTAATGGAAACACTGTCATTTCGTAATAGTTTTTTGTCTTAAAATAAGACCTGAACCAGGACAATCCCAGAAACACCAAATATAGTTTCAGGATGGTTTAGTAAGGTCTTTACTGTCCAGGTTAGTGTTCGTCTCATTAGGATTTACTCCTTCACAACTTATTTTGTTCCAGACTTCAGCGTCGAGTTTCCGTGGCATTGGATTCCACATTTTCAGAGATGGGATGTGAAACTGTGTAATGTTCCCCATCGACGCCCCACATCACCGGTAAATGATGATCATATGGTGAAAAGGCTGACCTTGGTCAATGCAAGATCTCTTTTAAGAGTAGGGGCAAGTCTATAATTTTATTACCTTTGTTTTATAGCAAATATTCAATCAACTATAATAAACTATAGAGCCCGACCGATATGGATTTTTGGGGGCCGATACCGATAAAAAAAGCCTGATACCGATATATCGGCCGATATTATTTATGTGTACAGTAGCAATATTAGTTATTATAGCCTAGTACAGTACCAGTCAAAAGTTTGGACACACTTTCCTATTGGTGTGTACAAACGTTTGATGGGTACTGTATATAGAATACACAGTATTTAAACAGAATAAATATATAAACGTTTTGCAATGATCACTCAAATGTGGTGATCAAACACTTGTGTGACAAAGATATGTAATGGAGGCAGGGGGAATGATAGAATGATACATTTGAGCTGTAACCAAACTAGTTTGCATTGCATGCTATATTATATTATATTCTAAATACTGTTGCATAATCTTCACTAACGACTTTGTCTTTTAATTTAGTCACATTATATAAAACAACTTGTATCAATAAATATATCAAAAGTGTCACTGACATTATCTTCTATTTTTAGTCTTAATTCCTCTAATCTCTACCAGTGGAGGAAGAAGTCAGATCTTTTTACTAAAGTAAAATTTATAATATCATAATGAAAACGTTTTTAATTACATAATGTACAGACTTTTATACTATTTTAAATAAGTAGTAAGCAAAATGTACCTACTAAACATGAAACTAGGCTACTCTTAATGCAAAATGGCCCTTTATAAAGTGTTTTAATTATATAAATTATTGGAATATTGCTTGATGTTGTAACGTAGCGTTATAGGCAGAATGAGCTTTAACACTGTGTCTACACACCGGACGCGGCCGTTACTGCTCGCGTGAGTCGCAACAGCTGTTTACCCGAGACGCGGAAAAGCACCCATTACAGAGCAGAATGGGCCATCCGTTTACTGTCGGAGATTTGTCGCTCGCGCCATGCATTTTAATCAATGTTTAATAAATCAATTGCCTGGATTTAATAAGAAGTAAATATAGCAGACAATATAATCAGGACTTCTCAGCTGTGCGCTTGCAATAGTCACAAGCTCACACAATACGTGACAGAGGCTTGTAGCAGAGAAATCAATTCAGTGAATTACACAGCGCAAATCAAAAGTAATAGTCTACTACCCACTGGATGAAGAAGGGTTGGCTCTCAACAGAACATATAATATTCATTTTATTTTATTTTTCGTGTTCGCATTTATGAGGAAAAAACGGACGTGACAAGCTCCGAAAGCGGCACTAAAGTGCTTTAAAACTTTCACATAGACCTCGAACAGAAAGCACAAAGCCTTCCATTAAAGTCAATTTCGTTTTGTATTAATTATATCTTAATTTTAATCAATGTTTCATCAACCAAATGCCTGGATTTAATAAATAAGAAGTAAATATAACAGACAATAGATAATCTCGAAACGGAGGCGCCGGCGAGTGAACTGCAACTCGTCTCATAAATGAACCGAAACTCAGCGTATAGACCTGAGAAATATATCTATTGAAATGTCTACTTTTAAACAGAACAAATCAAAACGAAAGACAAACTGCTCTCTGCTTATGTAATCCTTCTGAAATGTACATTTCTCTCTGGCTCGTTCAATGATCGCGAGTCCGCATCCTCAACTTCATCTTTGCAGCCCACAATGACTGAAAACACTTGTTATTAATAAACAATTAAAATGTCTCCTTGCTATATTTGATGTATTCATATCATTGCTTTTGCCAGTTCATTGTGACAGCTTTTAGGTGCTTTATTGGCAGTGCCACCCTTACATGAATCACGCACGCCGCATTTTTTTAATATTCATTTATCGGGCATTATAAATGCCGATACCGATAGTTATGAAAATGCCTAATATCGGCCGATAATATCGGCTCGCCGATATATTGGTCGGGCTCTAATAAACTATGCATCATTTGAAAGCTAAAACACTCCAGAATCATGTTCTGAACTTGTTTTTGCAATCAATAGACCAGAGAGGAAAGGGTTAAATTAAATGCTGACAGACTGAACCTGTAAATATGAACAAAATGAACGGCAATACTTATCTTTCATCTCCTATGGTTCAGTAGCCTGGTTAAAACCAGACCCTTCTCAGTCGTAACTTATTTAGGGTCTAGGGAAGGTTCATTGACGGCTCATTTCCAAAGGGGCGTCACCAACGGACGTCGCTCAAATGCCTCTGGGCGCAATTGGATAGACCTAAAGCCAATCAGATCGATGGTCATCTTGTAAAGCCCGCCTCAACGTTTGTGATTGGTGCCTCGATTTGGAAAGATTGGAAATGAGCTTGAATGGGCTCTTTGCCAGACTAACTTGCAAGGCAAATCTAAATTTGCCGGAAGTTCGTCTGGGTTTTCCCAGGCTAATGGTTCAGATCAGTTCGGACGAATCCAAGAAACACCAGTATACATTTCAATGTAAGGGTCTACTCTTCAAAATGCATACCACTTTTTAATCCAAAACAACGAAAAAATAGGGGAAAAAAAGAAATATCCTCCTTTCTAACCTCCTTCCAGTTAGGGTATACCATCATGTTCATTTTCAATGAAATATCAATTCTAATCTATATTCCAACGTTCAAAAACCATCTCTCCCCTGTATTTTGGATTGTTGACGATAAAATGAGTCATTCCCCGTTTCTCTCCTTCTATCACAGGCTTTGTAATGACCAAAATATCAAGGGAGCTCAGCAACAGGCTGCGCGACCTGTCACTCTCGCACCTCGGTTTTTAACTGGATAAAAGCCAACCAATGTCTGGTCAGCAAAGTTTTTCATGGATGGGAGTATTAACCAACTAAAACACGATTGGAGTGATTAACAGTTTGCTAAGTTTACGTAAGCAGATTTGTCTAATACAAGTGCGTTCCCTCGTGTGCTTTCGTCATTTTACGCACAGCGCGCACATATTAGGCATTGTTTCGCAACTTTGGATTTTCTCCAAAGTTATATTTGACAATCTCCATCAAGGATCGTCGACTACAGAAGAGTTTTTGTGGTGTTGAGAGTGTTTTTGGAGGAGGTGATGAGGAGCAGCAATGAAGAGCAGCAGAAAGATGCTGAGAGATGCATCTCAGACAGAGAGAGCAGGGTGTCGAGCGTCGATTCGGCAGAAGAGGAGATGTTTGTTCATGGACTCAATCCCGTTTTAGATTGGTAAGTTAACACATTGTCTTGACTTTTTATGTTTATGAAGTATCGGCAGTTTTTCTGTTCATGTCATGTTTTTGATTGAAAATGACAGTGGAGATGACTAGCAAAGACACGAGGCTACACGAGTAGGTGATAAGGCTGTATATTATACATAATATTTATATCACACATTATATTTATGATGCATTGAATATAACAATAATGGAAGGAAATGATTACAAGAAGTCAGGTGAAGATGTTTTTGATTATAAAATTACAGTGGAGATGACTAGCAAGATATGAGACTACAGTGATCGGTTTATATGAATGAATGAATGGTGCATTGAATATAACAATAATGGAAGGAAAGGATTACAAGATGTCAGGTAAAGATATGTGGAAAAAATTTATAATTATTACCAAGCATTTATAATGCTAAGCATTATAAGCATAAGGTATTTGACAAATAGGCATTTGTTATTGTAATATGATGTAAAATTGATGCTCCTAATTGACTCAAACTGAAATCCTCTTTCGTGTGTGTGTGTGTGTGTGTGGGTGTGTGTGTTTTCCTGTGCTGTAAAATAGGCCTTCAACTGAAACAGATGAGGACTGGAATCCGGAGTCCAGTCCTGAGCGACGACAGAGACTTCATCTTCTGCACCTCCATCTGAATCTGCTTCAGCTACCAGAGGTACAGGTACAGGTAAAGGGAGAGGGGGTGCCAGTCAGTACCTACTGTGTCTCTTAGCACCTCACAGGAAAGATGGCACAATGTTGATGAGGAGGATATTGGACCTTCCCAGGCTGTATTTAGGCCTGCTCGTACACCTGGGCCACAGTTGGTGACAACTGCAACCTACACAGCACTGCAGTTGTTTCATCTTTTCTTTTCAATGTCTGTGCTGCAGATCATCGTTCAGGACACCAATGTCTATGGGGCCAAAAATCAGCAAGGAAGAGAAAAGCCATGGAATAACATCTCGGTTGAAGACTTCAAGTCTTACCTGGCACTTGTGTACATGGGTCGCGTGAAGGTCTCTGCCCTGACTGATTATTGGAGGAGGTCCCGAATCTACAGTGTTCCCCTTCCTGCTGAGATCATGTCCTGTGGGATGTTTCATACCATCACAAATGCTCTTCATCTTAGCGATCCTCAGGATGATGAAGAAAATGAAAAGAATAAGGGAACAGCAGCCTGCGACTGCTTGGGGAAGATCAAGCCTCTTTATGACAACCTGCAGGACATTTTTTCATCCAAATCAGAACGTCTCCACAGATGAGAGGATGGTGGCATCCAAGGCGAGGTCTGGACTCAAGCAGTACATGAAGAACAAACCCACTAAATGGGGCTACAAGCTTTTTGTCTTGGCAGACTCCCTGTGTGGCTACACCTGTGAGTTCTTCGTGTATGAGAGTAAGTTCATGCCATCTCAGAAGGGGCTGAGCTAGGAGTCTGTCATGGCACTCGTAGATGAAAAGATGTTGGGCACTGGTTACAAGCTATACGTCGACAACTTTTACACTAGTCCCATGCTTTTCAGAGACCTCCTCTATAAGAAGATTTGGGCATGTGGCACCACCCGGGAAGTGCTGATGTGCTCCACATTTCACCAAGCATATAAAGGTGACACAGTGCAAAGGAGGTTGAAGAACAAAGATGGGCAGTGGTCTCAAGTGCATGTGCCTATTCCCTGTGCTGGACTACAACAGGTTCATGGGGGAGGGGAACTGTCCGACACCCTCATTGGGTACTACAAAGTGCTCCACAAGACACGGAAGTGGTACCGAACCTTCTTTCACCACTTCGATATTGCTGTTGTCAATGCCTTCATTTTGCATCAGGATCTGGCCAGAGCAAGGAATGAAAAACCCCTCACCCAGAAAGCATTCAGGGAAACGCTTGTTCTGCAACTCGTAGGCTTAGAATCAAGGACAGCTGCTCCTCTGGCTTCAAATGATGCTTGCCACAACCCGACACACATTACAGACGACAGCACTGCTGGACGGAGAAAGTGCAAGCTCTGCTATCAGAAGACACCAGTCATGTGTGCAACATGTGACGTGCCACTGTACTTTCTGCCTAAAAGGGACTGTTACAATGACTGGCATAAGCAGGGTGGAAAACATTAATCATCTGGTTTATAATGTTTGTCATTTTTTTAATTTACATGTTACATTGTTCAAAGCATTCGATTCTAATAGTTGTTCCAGAAATGTTTCCACGTTTAGGTGGATTTGCAGTTCCGAAGAGAGAGATGAAGCAAGAGAAGCCATCGCTGGTGTGAGATATTAGCGGTCGGGGTTACACACACACACTTACATGACCAAGTTTTCATCCGGTTTCTTCCTGTTATAGTGAGCTATTGTGTTCCATCACATGCACACATCTTACAATGACGCATAATCATAAAAACAGATTTCCTAGACTTGAAACCTATTGGTTAGATTTATTCTATTTGGACTTTGTTTGTTCTGTTTGGTTTTGTTCTGCTTGTTTGCTCTCTCTTTCTCTCTCTCGCAGTGGGCGTCTTCTAATTCGGCGCAATTGGAGCAAACGTGACATGCTGGCATGAGGCAGTACTAGGTAAGTACTCACACATGCATTCACAGTGTTGCAATTTTAATTGTTCTGCTTACACACTTTATCTTTCCTGTCTTTCAGTGGCTTTGGTTTCCAGTTGGTTAGAGAACAAAACTGGGTAGTGACTGCCTTGATCAACATGTCTTCCTAGACTTTGTAAATACTGTAATTGCTTTTTTTCAGTAATTGGAAATTCATTATAATTATCAGTTTATTGTAATTTATTTGAGTAATAAACACTGTTGCAATTGCAAATGTTCTTTTTTTTTCTTTTTATATAATTTATTAATTAGTTATAAAACAATCACTTTTGGAATGTATACATAAAGTGAGTGTTTTTTTTCACAGTTTTTGCTATTAGAATTGTTCAAAATAAAGAGTATTTTGTTAAAATGTTGTGCTGAAATCGTTTTTTCTTGTGTGGCTTGATGGGCATAACAGTTCTGAATTGATATGCATGTATGTATGTTGTATGTAGTGTTTACTCCTTATGTCATTTGGTTACCAGGTGTCCATTTGGAGTCTCCAAATGGCCTTTTGGAGAGGACGCCTAGACTTTTCCTGAATAAAAGACTACAGAAACTACATTTTTGGGAGTATCATCTTCAAATTTGAATCAAAACATGGTCAGACATTCAGTTTTATCTTTATGGTGTTTTCATGCCTTTAACATAAAAGTCTGATTTTTTATTCCCTAAATGAAGTTCATTCAAAGAAATCGTGAGTCACTTTAATGTAAATTTTCAAGTGTCTAGTTTAAAAAAAAAATCAGAGTTATGAATATGGACCATATGGTTAGGGTAACCCTAACCCTGACTTCTTGATTGCTTTGATTTAATGAATATTTACCACTGTTTGCAATTTTGATTGAATACTAAGTTTTTGACTCTGAATTTCATGAGGTTCTGAAACCTCAGCATTATGGTGGGTTCAAGTCCTCCTGGAAAGTTCGTACGTACGAGGTGGGAAGTCGTGTTTACGACGGCATGTGCGTTCAAGTCCCTTTTGTTGGAGTAAGATGGCGGTGTACTTTCTCTTAATTAATTACACAAAAATACAGCAAGGTTCTTAACACTAGTTCTAGAAAATGAAGAACAAAGAAATGTGCATCAGGTGTAGGCTACTTTGCTTTTTTATGTTTTTAATTCATTTATGAAGCCACTGCAAACTTAATCATTACATGTTGCATTGGTATATTATAATGGCATCATATTCTGTGCAGACAATTAGCTTAATACACTGTAAATAGAAAATCCTGACAATATCACTGCTAAATACCTTTAAAGGGACTATGTGTAGTTTTTTAGGTATTTTATTATCTAAAATCAATATTTTTATTCATAAATATGTCCTCAATGGTGTAATAATACCTCTGCCAATTATCTGACTTATACTCATAAATGAAGAATTTATTATCTTTATATACATGTGACGGGTAGGTCCACGGAGGATTCCATGTCGTTCCTCCATCTTGAAAAACTATAATAGCAGAGAGGGTCAAAAAGTACTAGGCCAACGCGTTTCCACAACGCGTTTTCGTTCAGAGCCAGCATCACGTGACTGAAAGCAGCAGAAACAGAGGAGCAGAGCAGTGAGAGGCGCTTCACGGCCCCGGCAAGTTTAAAAGGCTGCATTGCACTGTTATTATTCATACTGTAACATTCGTTTGTTCGTTGTGTCAAGTTGCAGCTTGTTTGAAATAACAAACCTGTTCACCCGAAGGAAAACTCGACGAAGTGCTATTAGAAGACATCCTGTCATAGCTTTTTGGTACATAACAGCTACCGTAGATGCAACACGCATTTGAAGAAGCGAGGCGCTGGAGAGCACAATTCGTTTGAATGAAAAATACAATTTCACCGCTAGATGGGAGAAATTCCTACACAATGTCCCTTTAAGTATAGTGGTATTCCACCATGTTTCTCACTAGCTGCGTTTCCATTACCCTTTAAATTGTGCAAATTGAAATTGCGAATTGAATATACGCCCAATGGAAACACGTCAATTTCGCAAAAACTCCCATTTATCGCAAAAAAGTTTTTACTCTCGCATGAGGGGGTTTTTCAGGCAATTCGAAAAAGAAACATTTCGCAAAACTGCACTGGAAACAGTTTTCTACTCTTTGTTAAACTCATAAAAGACAAAAGAATGACAGGAATACTGGATTCTAAACAACAAAGAAATGCCACAATCAAGACCTCGAAGCAGAAATAAGAAGAAACACCAGAAACTCCTCATATGAGCCGCTCACAGTATAAGAGTATTTCCTTGCCATTAATGCTGGATAACACACACACGTCTCCTTCCAATAATAATAATGGCCAGTGCGGCAGCTGCGATATACGCAAACCATATAAACCAACATCTGCCGCCATGACTTTTGTAATGACTCATTGCGAGAGGAAAAAAATATGTTTTAGTCGCATAACACCGTCATTTCACAATAGTTTTTTGTCGACATTTAGAAGTAAAAAAAAAAAAAAGAAAATTCGCTAAAGTTTTGCGCAAATCTGTAATGGAAACACACCTACTGACATGCCTGCCCACAACTTGTAAAGATCGGAAAATAAGATAAATAAGAGAAAATTCGAGCTCCCCACTCGTATTTACGACATTGTGGTGGCGTTCATGTGTGTTCAACTCGTAAATACAATCTTTACAAGATGACTCGAAGCACCATTAGTATTTGTCTGATCATTTGATCTACAAACATGTCAGTCCACGAGGCGACCCGCCCCATGTCAAATAAAAAGCTTTAATTAGGACACTCATATGACATTCTTCAAAAATATATCATATATATATATGAACAGATATTTATCAATATATAATATAATTTCTGAAGAGGCCGACATTTTAATAAGGATTGAATGAAACTAACCTGTTTGTTCCTCAGTATCTTCATGTTTCACGCTGAACACTTCTTCAATCTTTATGTCTTCACTCTCCTCTTTAATCAACGCCATCTTTATAATAGTGTCACGTGGTTCTCAGATGTTTCTCCAGGAGTTTTCCTGTGTTTTTGAACAAATTTGTCATGTTTAAGATGAGAATAAATAAGAGAAACAAACTCCATTTGATAGCGTGAATACTTGAATACTTTGAATACTTGGAAGGCATCGTCGATATCGCCCAGCCCTACTACTTAATAAGGCCTTTCTTTCCATCAAAACTGATTTATATGGGTAAATTGAATATATGGGCTCATATATTGAAACAAATTCGGTTAAATATATCAAGAGGGTTACCAACGGTTATTTTTAGGGTTGAGAAAACATAAATTAAATGTAAACAATTAAAACAGTAAATTGCTAGTTGCTACTGAAAAATAATAACACACAATTGAATATTAAGTGCTATACAAATGCTAGTACAAACTCAACTAGTGTTTTAGAAATGCAGGTCCTGAAACTGCTCCTCTGGTATTGCAGGATCATGAACTCTTTCAACACACATCGAATCATTTTCATCTGCATTTGGTTCAATTGACTCGGAGTTTCTCCATCACAACTTTTACCAGAGACCGAATTCGTGTTTAAACTGATTCACGATAAAGAGCACGAAATGAGCCCCACCTTTTTCTGTTTTTTTTGTGCACCTTTTCTGTTACTCGTGTGTTTAGCACTAAAAAACTGTAAAAAAAAAAAAAAAAATACTACTTACTCAGAGAAATAATGCTCATTAAAGCTAAATAAAGCATTATAATATCACATTACATAATCAATTCACACAGCTTCTGAAACCAATAAAACTGTCTGAACGCAATATATATATTTGAAAATTTGAAATGTTTAAGAACACAAACCTTTCTTCAGCAGATTCACAACAGAGGCAGCGTAGCGCGGCGCAGCCTTATGACGTCACAGCAACACACCAAAATAAAAGTCCTGGTCACAGGCTAAAATCCCAATCACTAAATTGCATATAAATGTAGACTATACAAAAACATGTACACGACGTGAAATATGAGTGAAATCCATGTTTAAATACTTGCTGTCCAATGATGCTAACAATATAAAACAGAGACCGACTGATCATTTAATTTAACTTTATTCATTTATTTGGTAAGGTTAAATCAGTCCACACCAACTGATGTACAGCAATGTTATCCCAAATTCCTGGTATCCTTTTGAACATCATAAAATATTGCAAATCAACCTCAGTTTTTAAATAACTTGTTTAATCACTATAGGGAGATGTAAAATAGTTGAAAAAATGATTCTGATGAAGTTCGGATAAATAACTTTAAACATTTAGGAAACAAAATGGTAATACTTTATATTACAGCCCACAAAGTACTCAATAAGTAAAACAAATTTACAGTGTACATTTCAGTAATTATAATGTATCTATAAACAACGTATGTGTAGTAATAAGGGAACAATATGTAAAGTTTGGGGACTAGATAACAACCAGGACAATTAACAAATTATACTGGAAGTATTTTAGTTTGGAAGCCCTAAAAGGCCATAGATTATTATTTTCTTTCTTGTTTTCTCTTAATATCAACTTAATTTTCTCGCAATCTCAACATAAATGTTTTCTCGTGAGTCGTGATCATGACATAATAAATGTTTTCTTCTCGTGATCTTGACGTAACAAAAGTTGTTTTTTTAGAATGATTGTTTGATTCTGAAACGAATGCAACAGGATTCTACTCTTGCTATGGTAACGGACGCAACTTTCACGACAGATAAATTGAGCACTCTTATATGTTGTGGATATTTCAGAAAAAAAGTTTGTTACGCTTAATAATAAAGTCTACAATAATTAAATAAAAATCAGGACAATTACAATAAGGTTTCAGCACAGTGCTTGAATCCCTAAAAATAGGGTTATCAATCATGGATGCCAGATTACTTCTAAAATCTTTTAGAGCTGCTTGGATTGGATTTATTTTCCTCATGCTTTTCCTTCAAAAAAGAGCTGCAATACTCCAGATTTACAAAAAAATAAACGTTAATCCAGTTGATATAATTACAAGCTTGGGATGCTGTTTGAGGAGTGTTCATGTGTGTGTGTGGTTTACAAAGAAATGAGAAAATACAATGTTACAACACTGTATAACATTAGTGAATTAAATTATACACATCTTTACATATAAATCACATTTCTCATCAATATAAATTGAGTGACACAGTGAGGTAAACTAATGACGCAATTACTATAAGACTGCGCTGATCAAAATAGTGTTGTAAAGATGCACAAATAAAAATAGGTGCAAACAATGCTATACAGTGACATCAACATTATTTTAATAAGCAATACGTTTGAATCACACTGAACGCTAGTGAAACTGATGAGTCATGCATCTAGCAGTTACAATGTAACAATAACAGATACACTTCCAAGCAAAATAATCATATTGATTCAAGAATTTAACATTTATAAGTTAATTACTTGTCAGTAACGCACACAATACTGCTCAAAGCGATCATGAAGAAGGTCTTCTCTCTGTCCCAAACGCTACAATCTGGGACAATATGAACTAACACAGTGAAGTGGATATATAAAGGCTGATTTATACTTCTGCGTCAGACCTACGCTGTAATATTTATCCTACGCCACAGGCTAAGCGTGCTACACACAGCCTATGGCGTAGGTTGGCGCAGTTGTGTAACTTTAGCCCTATTCGCACGGGATTAGCATTACCTGGTGACCTCTAGTCATTTGTAATAATTTCGGAGGTTGTCTGTGATCTTAATCCCGTGCGAATCGGCCATGTCTGTAATTTGTAAAGTAATAATTCCCCCGCAAATTACCTACTATATTTCCTGAACACCGAGGTCCTGTGATAATATCAGTCCCGTGTGAATCGGCTTCTCTGTGATTTGGCAGGGTCGTATATAATTTCTTAAAGGTTTTTGTTTCCAGTACGCTTTTTTATCCATCTTTCGCGAATGATGGAGGCTGCGTGGGAGTGTTTTGATAGTATTTTGAGTGCTGGGTCATATCGCTATACACCATACAACTATACAATTTGCAGAAAGAGAAAGCTGAAAACCATCAGAAGAGCAAAAACAATGATTAGATGGAGATGAAGGACATGTATATCAGCGTGCGGTAAGGCACATTCTTCTGTTTATGATATATCATACAGCTAGACCTATAATAACGACAAGACGTTTCCACGCAATAGCCTATTGACATCATATCCGGGAGATAAGTCAGTAAATTCGAGTAAAATCACAGGCTTCGCTTATCTCGTGCGAATGCGCCACACGTAATTCAGATGTGGGGGGGGGGGGTAATTTCTAATTCACACGAGGTCCCCAGATAATATTGATCCCGTGCCATTAGAGCTTTAGAGAACAACTTTTGTTATCTCGTGATCAAGAGAAAACAAGAAAGAGAAATAATAATGATCCATAGCCTCTTAGGGCTTCTGTATTTTATAACTAAGGGATTCCTATACTATTATTATGCTAAGCAACAATCTTACGTTTGGGAACAATTTAGCGAGAAAATACACTGCCTATCCTTTTGTATTAAAGGGACACCAGGCAGGAATCCCGTTTTTGTCAAACAGCGACCCTTAGAGTCGCTGTGGAGTACTTGTATTTAACGTTACTGTCGTAAATTTCTTTTGCCAAGTGTGTCAGAGGTTCTGGGTTCTAATCCGTACTAGTATAGTTTATTTTCCTCATCAAAACCGAATGTTTATTAGTGGTTGTATTTCAAGCAGGGACACGTTTTTTGTGCATTAGGTTTTGTGATTTCACCGTAACAAATATAGAGTCTCTCCTCAACGGATTGAGGCGCGCGTTTGTGTGAAGACTGTGCGCGTCACAACAGAACACTCTATCCGCGCCACTGATCGCAGCGGCAACAAGCACTTTGGTCACTTGATTTCAAAAACAACACATTTCAGATCGCCTCTTATTTAACAAACGAACGAAATGAATGCTCTACTAGAATTACCTGGAGATGTTTTATTTGTTTGTATGGGTACATCCGTGCCGCGAGATGTTTCAATGGGGACATATAACACCCGCAAATTACGCTCGTGTCTGACTCCTCGCTCGGTCAGTCTGCCGTTTCCTCTTTCTCTGTTCCACCGACAATGCTTTCTGCATCTTATATGCCGGCTCAGCCATGACGATATTGTGACAAACTCCATCCTTCTCTACCTTCCTGGATGGGGGCGTGTATGTGTGCAGTGCCGTAAAGGAATATGTTACATCGCGAGAGCTGATATCTCGCGATACTTCCTGAGGCTGAGGCCGGCGGCCCACCGCACCAAAGTTGCAAGTGAGATTTTTCCGCTCACAGGCACCAGGGGGGTGCGAGAAGGCCACCATTCAACCCGAAAGAAGTCATATAACCATTTCAATAACTCTGAAGCTGTTCAGTTAAGCTAAAAAAACTGCATAGAATCCCTTTAATAGTGTACCTATACATAGTATAAGCTTTTTTTAAATTTTGGGGAACATTGCAGTGCATTTATAGAGTATTTTTTGATAGCAAAATTGCACGTAATAAGTTTGATCTGTGTACTCAATTAACGGATTAACTGTGATATTCTTGTTCCATGTAGTAATATATATTCCTGTTTGTGCACAGCTTCCCTGTCAAACAAATATATTTATTGAATAAAAAAAAAAAAATATCAGGTAGGGAGATGAGACTATGTCGAGCTCCCTCCCAGACAGCGATCCCTCATGTGAAACTAAGTTCTTGTCACCATCAGTCAGTGGCGTGCACAGACTCCACGAGGGCAGGGGCGAAGTCGCAGTACGGGTTGTATAAATCGTAGAAATCACGTCCTGAAATAGCGGTCTGGGGAAGGAGTGCAAGCCATGAGTAGCAATTCGCTAAATGCATGGATAAAACCAGGTATCAGAGGAAAAACACAAGAGATAGCACATAACTCAGATGCTGAAAGTGTTACACCTGAGAGAGCAGTAGAGATCTCTCAAGCAACAACTGAATTCTCTAGACTATACCAGTTCACGGTTTTACCTTTTGGCCAATACGGAGCACCTGCCACCTTTTAGAGATGAAAAGGACACGGAGTTGCAGGGATGTGAAGAGTGGTCTGCTGCTATCTTGATGATGTCATTGTTTACAGCAAAACTGGGGAAGACTATCTAAGGCAGTAATTCTTAAAGTGTGGTCCGCCATCACCCCCTAGTGGTCCGCGAAAAGATGACCTAAACTAGGCATTGTGTTTATAAAATCGTCACTTATTTAAGTAGATTTTTAATGCACTTGCGAAACTGTGATAACAGCAGGGTTGTGGACTCGAGTCGCATGACTTGGACTTGACTTGGACTCGAGTCCCAAATTTGATGACTTGCGCCTCGACTTGACATAATCAAAGATGACTTGCGACTCGACTTAGACAACAATGACTCGCGACTTGACTCGGACTTGAGCCCTGTGACTTGGACAGACTTGACCTACCTTCTAAAACCACAGATCAGAGTTGTAATAATCACTGTAGTAGGCTATAGCACTGTATCATTGACGCATGATCACAGCGCTGATTAGCGCTGCTTTCGCACGTTTGGCACTGAGCCAGAGAGCGCGTGATAGAGTGCGTTCAGCAGCGCTTGTCAGTTGTCATTTATCACACGTTCAGACAGTTTTCAACCAAATAATGTTTTTTTCTTTTCTTTTTCAGGCATTTAAATACACAAGTACTAGCGAATCATTTATAATTTGAGAAAAAGCAAAATAACTGATGTCTAAGTTAGTGGAAATAAATAGGCTACTAAACCTTTCAAATATAATTTTGAGACATGTTTTTTTTCCCCACAACAAACGCACATTTTAGCCTATAGGTAACTATAAAGTCTTCTCCTTGTTCACCAGCCACTCACTTTCATGTCTTTCGGGAGAAATGGGTGGATTTATGTTTTGTATGCTAAATGACAGGCACGTAGCCCCAAAAAGTGTCACGTGACGCTTGATACGTCGCCGTGGAAATAGGAATGTTCTACAATTACTGTCGCGTTAACAAAATAATTGAACCAGGGACTCAAATCACGATTAATTTTCCCAATGAACAGTTACTTTTATTTTTAAATCTGCATTGCCACATTCTCTCTCACACACATTCAAAATGTGTAGCAGTTATTTCTATTAAATGATTTTGCCTTTGTTACTGGGTTACCAATAAAATATTTTTTTTCACTGCCTTTTCCTTTTTTTGTCACACGTAAGAAAAATCCCTAAATTAAACTGAGATAGATGGGTGCCCTTAGTGAAAATGTTATCGCAATAAATATGAAATTAAACAAGTCATGAACATATTTTAAAAGCCTTCCTGATATAAATTATATACATTTAATTTTTCTACAGTAATTAACACTGAGACACTAATTTGTGCAAAAAGCACTAATGACTTGTTTAAGACTTGAAGCTTAAACTCGAGGACTTGCAACTTGACTTGGACTTGCCTGTCTTGACTCGGGACTTGACTTGGGACTTGTCTGTCTTGACTTGGGACTTGACTTGGGACTTGAATGCAAAGACTTGAGACTTACTTGTGACTTGCAAAACAATGACTTGGTCCCACCTCTGGATAACAGTTCTTGCCATTCTGTTTTAATAACATAAAAATGGATCGGTGGCTTAACCAAAGAGGAGTCAAAAGAAAAGATCAAGTGTCCACTGAAAGCAGCAAAACTACAGCACCACAAAGGCCCACTGAAGCCGGCCACCACACTCCCGCAGACCACGGAGCTAGCGCACTGTGGAAAACCATGTGAGAAAGTTAAAGGTGGGGTTTGTGATTTGGAAAACAACCGGCAGATTTTGAAAATATAAAATTCAAATGGTCCTACCTTCTTTCCTCCAACGCTGGCCCTGACTCCACCCATTCGAAGAACATGGACGCGCAATCATGCACGAGCGAAAACTCAGATGCGCGAGAGATTGTAATGACGATTTACTACTAATCATGGAACCGGCTTTACTGACGAGATGCGCATGCGTCACGAGCTTTGAGTATGCACCAGGAAAGGGGTCACGCGCTGGGGGGAGGGGGGTATGGTACGACCGTTTGATTGACGAACTTACTGCATAATGATTCTAGGTGGTCTTGGAAATTATTGGCTGGAGTTTTTCGAGTCCTGCCCGTTCCACAGATGATTAAATTGCTTAATTTTCATTTCAGTGCTTCTAACTCAGTGGCTGTAAGTGGGTTAGGAATAGGATTTCAAGTTATTTTGAAAAAATGGACAAAAAAGAGAATCACATACCCCACCTTCAGAGGTGGACAAAGTACACAACTTCCTTACTTGAGTGAAAGTACAGATACTACTGGTCAAATATTACTCCATTACAAGTAAAAGTTGTACAGACCGATTTTTACTTAAGTAAAAGTACAGAAGTACTTGTTTTTAAAAGTACTTGAGTATCAAAAGTACAAAGTAAATGTCAATGCATTGTTATATTATAGTTGCATTATTACAGGACCTTATGCCTCTGAAGCAACCTTGAATACACTAACCAGTTTGTAGTGTGGAGCTTTTAGAATGTCACAAAACCTGAATTTACAAAACCTGAACAACTGAATTTATAAAACAAGACAGCCATAATCATCTACATTTTTTTTATTTAACACTGCTACCACCCCAACAAAAGAAGTACACATCTATGTGTATCCATTCATGCACATTTGAATCAAGTGGTCTGTAAATAAAAAAAAACCTAGCTATACAACCATAACTGTATAACTGCCCAACAGCAATACTGCTTTAACAAACAGCACAACATAAATACTTATTTGCCATGAAAACAAAACTTTCAAATCATTACTTGTGACAACGATTCTGTCTCTCACAGATTCACTAGTAAAGAGAGTTCGTACTAATCGTCAAACTTCATGACACATGACCCTACAGGAGTGATTAACGATAGGCTTGTCTGTCAGCTGCAAAAAAAAAAAAAACAATCACGTTTTAGAGACGGAAAAAATCATGCCCTGACTAACATAACTACTTTCTACTCAAGGACGTTGACAGAAATGTAGTGGAGTAAAAAGTACGATATTTGTCTTTTAAATGTAGTGAAGTTAAAGAAAATAGTTTCCAGAAAAAATAATACTCAAGTAAAGTACAGGTACTCAAAAAGTGTACTTAAGTACAGTACTCAAGTAAATGTACTTAGTTACTGTCCACCTCTGCCCACCTTTAAGCAAAAATATCACAATGAGTACATAAAGCTTGGATTTTCCTGGACTGGGGATCTTGAGGATCCTAGACCTCACTGTGTTTTGTGTTATGAAATATTGGCTAATGAAGCAATGAAACCATATAAACTCAAGCGTCACTTTGAGTCTAAGCCCAAAGATTGTACAGATAAACCAGTGTAATTTTTTTGAGAGAAAACGTGATGAGCTTGAGCGACACGAGTAACCTCACCGTTTTTTATGCCCGGTGAAAATGCAAAGGCTACGGAGGCATCATACAAAGTGTCTCTACTCATTGCAAAAACGGGAAAACCCCATTCAATTGGAGAGACTCTAGTTTAAGGGATAGTTCACCCAAAAATGAAAAATCTATCAGTATTTACTCTCCCTCATGTTGTTCAACCCCGTAAGACCTTCGTTCATCTTCGGAACACAATCATTTTTGATTAAATCTGAGAGCTGGATCACTCCTCCATAGCCTTCTAAGGGATTGAAACTTGCCAGCCCCGAAAAGTTATTAAAGACATCGTTAAAATAGTCCAAGTGACTACAGTGGCTCAAGCTTAAGTTTATCAAACGACGAGAATACGTTTTGTAAGCAAAAAAAACAAAAATAACGACTTTATTTCAACTATTAATTTCCTTCTCTGTGGGCCTCAAGTGAGTTCACTAGTTTAATAGCGTAAGCTTCTGTTGTTGTACGTCACACGCATCACACACACATGACCAGCGTCAGCCAATAGTGAGCCTACGTGTGACGTAGCTCTACGCAATCATACTACGCTAACTGACTAGAGGCCGAACAGGGAAGGAAATGAATACTTAAAATAAAGTCGTTATTTTTGTTTGCTTTTGCGCACAAAAAGTATTCTGGTCGCTTGATGAACGTAAGATTGAGCCACTGTAGTCACTTGGACTATTTTAACAATGTCTTTAATAACTTTTCGGGGCTGGCAAGTTTCAATCCCTGAAGAAGCCTATGGAGGAGTGATCAAGCTCTCATATTTCATCAAAAATATCTTTATTCATGTTCCGAAGATGAACGAAGGTCTTACGGGTTTGGAACAACATGAGGGAGAGTAATTACTGACAGAATTTTCATTTTTGGGTGAACTATCCCTTTAAGCCTGCTGCAGAAGTTATGGCAAACGTAATGCTAGGGAAGAAAGCTAGTGATGACATGCACAAAGTACCTCTGTCCAATGACACTGTCCAGCGACGCATAACTTCAATGTCCGAAAATGTCCAAGAGCAGCTGATCACATGGGTACACCAGAGTCCCTTCTTTTCTCTTCAGCTGGACGAGTCCACGGACATTGGTAACAAGACAAATCTTCTGTGTTTTGTGAGATACATCCATGCGCGCTCAGTCCACGAATATTTTCTTTTCTGTAAATCCCTTCCAACGAACACCACAGGAGAAGCGATCTATGATGCACTAAATGCCTTCATTGTGCATAATAACATTGACTGGAAATGTTGTATTGGGAGTTCGCACTGATGGTGCAACTGCGATGACAGCCAAACACAAGGGCCTGGAAACGCGTGTGCGTAATGTTGCTCCATCTACTGTGTCAACTCATTGCTGCATTCACAGAGAACAGCTTGCGGTGAAAAAAATGCCAAGTTGCCTTAAAACTGTTTTGGACGAGGCAGTTAAAATAGTCAACTCAATCAAAGACAAGGCCCTCAACTTGCGTCTTTTTAAAGTCCTGTGTGAAGAAATGGGGAGTGAGCACACAAAACTTCTGTTCCACACTGAAGTGCGCTGGTTATCCCGTGGCAAGGTCCTGTCTCCTCTCTTTGAACTGCGTGATGAAGTAAAATTATTTCTGCACCAAGCTGATGAACTGTATGATCGACTTCATGACTTTATGTGGCTTTCAAAACTAGCCTATCTTGCAGATATTTTAAGCACGCTCAATACGCTCAACTTAGCACTGCAAGGAAAAGCAGTCACAGTCTTCACTGTACAGGACAAAATTAAAGGGGCCCGCCCCAAATTAAAGCTATGGTGCGCACGTATCGATCGCCGTGAATTTGACTGTTTCCCCACTCTAGCGGACTTTCTTCTCGAAACTGAAGAGACCCTGGCGGACGACACCGTCACAGCCATAAAGGAACATCTACAAGGCCTTCACATGCAGCTGGGAAAATACTTTCCTGAGCTAGATGTGGGCTTTGAGTGGATCAGAAATCCGTTTGGCGACATCATTGAGCAATGTACCAAGTTCTCAATATAAGAAGGCAATAGTCTTGTGGACATTGCATCAGATGGAGGTCTCAAAATGTAATTCAAACAACAGCCCTTCACAGACTTCTGGGCTCAGCTCCTTCCTGAACATCCTTTACTAGCTGAGCACCTGACGTTTTTCAGTGGCTGAAAAACACTTCGGTGAACACACGGCCCACGTCAATTTAGCGTGTGTATACATAGAAAAATAATGGAATGGAAAACGTGTTCTGTGTGAAAGGTCTCTAATCGTTAGTTTGCATTTTACCGAAAAAATAAAACTTCAGTTGCAATTATGGGTTTAAAGCAATGAGGAAGAGATTTTGCTTCCTTATACTTTGTTAGTCAACGACTGTGTTTGTGTGTTTTTGCGCAGTAGTATTTTATAATATGTAGAGAATTTCCAAAATTTTTCCTATCGGTAAAGTTCACAATATAGCATTGGATTTCTGAATCTTTTTAGCGAAGTTAACAATAGGGATCCTGTAATTATGTACTTGAAATTATGATCCTGTGATTAATGCAAATATCTTTACTTCTAAAACATCAGTTATTTTCGCTAGCTTTAATGGTGTGGCATGTATATATCTTGAACTAACAATAATAATCATTGTGTGCTTGCTTTCATTTGAGGTGCTCTTGACACGTGGAGTTTCCAGGTTCACATATTCAGCCCAGTTCTGTGTAGGGTATGGACCAATCAGACACACACTAATTATTCATTATATACAAAGGTTTATGAAACTCCAAAACTAACAGCCCAAATGAACGAACACAAGGGCAGAAACAGTGTCATGTTACAGGGCAGTATAAGGAGATTTTTACGACCTCCGAGGAATGTGGCTACATGCACAAGAGAGAGACTATGGAAGACAGAAACCCTCTTTAAAACAGACTTTGCTGCATTAATCATAGACTAAATGATCTATAAATGAACATGCATAAAACTGTGAAAGAAACAGTGTAAATGGTTTACTGTCTCGTGTACTATTATGGTATGTACCCTGGTATACAACCAACTAACGATCAATGTAACCTCACCTGTATCATGCCTCCTACCTAATTAATCCTCATTTAATGACTCACACTTTGATGTACATCACCTTCTTCTAGAATGCAGTGTGGATGTGTTATAGCTATCTGAGCATTAATGAAGGTATAACCACGCTAGGGACAAAGACCCGTAAATCAACTAAGAGCCATTTTCCCTCTCAGACATGTCACCTTTCTGATTGGTCGAGTTCAACCCTTAGGGGAGGATCTTTTCCAGGCTTTATTAGAGACAGTCCACATGTGACCTCCCTCTCTTAGTTCTTTCATCCAGCTGCAACACTGTTCTGGTGATACTGGGGAACCCCCTCCCCCTCCACGGGGGCCCCAGGGCCCAGCAGGCCTCGATCCAACCAGATATGGGCTCAGGCAGGAGAGAGAAGACTCTCTCACAAAGAACCAAGGACAATCTCAGGAGTTTTGGAACAAAGACTCCAACCAACAACGACTCCAATCACCTACTCTTCCGACTTCCTCACTTCTCCTGGGTGCTCGGCGTGGCCTCAACAGGGTCCCAGGCCTTGACCAAACCAGCCATGCATTCCTGGAGAAAGAGAACTCTCAACCAACTTCCACTTGACACTGCCGGAACCATCAACGACTTCAATTTTCAACAACTTCAAGAATTGTTCCCATTACAAATGCAAGTATTCAATTCAATGAAATGTGAAAATGAAATTCTGATGGTTCTTCTCATAGACCCTCTTCCGGTTTCCAATTTCATCCTATCACTAACCTATTTCTGCATTTATGTGTGTTCAGTTTACTTATGTTTATGATTTAGTTAATAAAACTTATGCACTTTATGTATTTGGTTCTGATTTGCTTGCAATACGAAGTCCCTTTACGGTTTTGTTCTTGCTACATGCTCAAAACGCTGTACATGCTAAGAAATAATTATTCTTCTGTGGCCAGGGAAGATACCCTTTTCTTAGAATAAATTAATAATCAATAGAGTTTGTTGGACGAACTGATTAATTGATTGTAATACCAATTTAGCCATGTCAAGTTAATCCAATTAACTGACCCAAAAATTCATAATCATAACAAGTTATTGTTGATTATTAATATTTCATATAGCTAGGTTCCTTAAATCTGTTCTGTCCCTACAATTTTCACAGTAAGTAATATTTCATTATGGGGCATCATTCAATACAGTAAACAATCTGTTGACTGGTTACAGATGTCTTTTTTAAATTTTTTTAGCATATAGGTTGACATTGGACATGAAGTTGCTTGAGTTTTATTACAACAATTTTCACAGTAATTAATATTTCATTATGGGTCATCATTCAATACAGTAAGCAATATGTTGACTGATCAATAAAGTGTGGTCATGAATAGGGATGCACCGATAACATTTTTTCAGAACCGATAACAAAAAGTCTTTGACGATACCGATCTGATACCAGCGCAGTTTTTTTAAATCAAGTAGAATTTCTTTAACTCTGTGTTGAACTGATAATCACTCTTTTGTGTGTTAAACACAATCTACTTAATACAGACAACTTCTTTATAAAGAAAAACAAAACTGTATCATAATCTATGACAAAAATGCAACTATAAAATAGATTAGTGTATAATTCAGCAGTGAAATTTACTCTAGAAAAATCATGAGTGCACAATAATTTTTATAAAATCTGAACATTTAGTGAAAAAAAAAACATTTAGTGGGGAACAATTAAGAGACAATAAGTGTAGTACTAAATCTGGTAAAACGTTACACATTGGTTTGTATTGTTGTAAAATACATTCAGGAAAAACAAGATAAAAAAACCGAGGGTCCCTCGGTAGGTCTTCCTCAGAGCAGACGATGGTAAGGAGTCGGACAGATAGTGCTACGAGACCTCCACTCAGTAGTTCCTTTTCAGAACAGTCGATGGTGGATATAGTGATTCCTCTTCAGATCAGCCAATGGTCAATACCTGCAGCGATAATGGCAAGGGATTCTCCCAACGGTTCCTCTCCCGGGTAGTGAATGATACGTATCTGTGCAGGCGATAATAGAGTCGAGCACACAATGGTTCCTCTTCGAAGCAGGCAGCGGCAAACGATAGAACAGACGGTGGTAAGAGACTGTCACACAGCAGCTTAACTTCAGAGTAGCCAGCAGCAGACGATAGAACAACTGTGGTAAGCACTTTCACACAGCAGCTTAACTTCAGAGCAGGCAGCGGAGCAGACAGCAGATACGATAAAGGAACAGACAATGGTAAAAGATATTCAGCCAGCGGCTCCTCTTCAGAGCAGGCAGCAGATAATGGAACGAACAATGGTAAAAGAGATTCACACAGCAGCTTAACTTCAGAGCAGGCAGCGGAACAGACAGCAGATGATGGAACGGACGGTGGGAAGAAATCTTCACCCAGCGGCTTCTCTTCAGAGCAGGCAGCAGCAGACGATGGAACAACTGTGGTAAGAGATTCACACAGCAGTTTAACTTCAGAGCAGGCAGCGGAGCAGACAGCAGATAAGATAAAGGAACAGACAATGGTAAAAGATCTTCACCCAGCGGTTCTTCTTCAGAGCAGGCAGCAGATAATGGAACGGACGATGGTAAGAAATCTTTTCAGTAGTCCCTGTACAACACACGCTGAATAAACAATGGTTAAAGGGCTCTCTTCAGCTCAAGCCTCACAGACCTGCCCACTGGGGCCAACGGGTGGAAGCAGAATTAAACACCCACACTTGTACATGCAGTAAATCACTTCAAAGAGTCACACGTGTTCACTTCACACTAAGCACTGCAGTCCACACAACTTACAGTGAATAAGGCTCGCGGTCCCGGGACACTCGCAGTCCCAGTCGGCGTCCTCTCCCATTGATAGGTCTGAATATCCAATGCTGTAGGGAGTACACTACAAAGTAGTTTCAGTCACTATCTAGACTAATTTGGAGCTACTGTCCACTGACCGATATACCCAAATGAATATTCAAGATAAAGGGGCTTCGCAGAAGAATATCAAAGAGGCACTTTACTGCTGCATAGATGATGTGGATGCTCAGCCACTCTTCAAACCTTATCGCTCTCACTTTATGAATCCATTCTTCCAGTTCCCCGAGATGCTGAGAATAGAATTTCGCCTCCACACTGCGTTAATCCTTCCCGCTCCGTAACACTCCTCTTCACGCCAGAATGACCTTTTTTATATCATCCACGCAGTGGATACGTGTCCTAATCACTGTTAACCTTCCTCCAATCACACAGCTGACGCTCGTCTCTTCATTTAGTAGCTACACCCGGACGCAATACATGGGGGAAACCCCGGAACCGGCCTGGTGTCCCACTAAATCCGCTCCCACTCGGAAACATTTCCCGGAATAATAGTTCCTCTTTGTTCGTCACCCCGTGACATTTACATTAGCACTGCGCCGCATGCACACAGTGCTTATACATGTGGGGATTGTTTACATCAGAGTGCACACGTGTTTTGGGCAGCATATACGCAATTTTTTTTTTTAAGCGGTTGATGGAAAATAAGCTAATGCGCGATCTAAAAATCTAAATTCGGATCTATTATTTTTCAGAGTATTTTGAAGTGCCTGCGATAACAATATTGTGCATATTCATTAGCGCGATTTATCGCATTACCGAAAACATTACCGGCACGTCTAACTATACAGTATCTATCTATACAATAGTCTATTCAGCCTTTTCTTTTAACAGTTTTAAATTTCAGTTACTGTGCGCGTGAAGAACAATCATAGTGCTCTCTACTCCTGTGCTGTGATCTAACTGACACACGGTTGAAAGTAACATGATTAAGGTACAGCAATACAACAAGATAAAGTAATTTTATGTGAAACCATAGACCTTTATCTACAGATCAAGTATAATAATATTAACATTGAATCATCTTGGAGAGAGTTTCATCGTGTTGTCGTAACCGAAAGCAACGCGCTGTTTGTACTTTATAAAGACAGTATACTCAACCAGTCGAACCACGAACACCGTGCTACGTGAGCTGAACTGTGACTTGGAAGCACGGCGTTCGTGGAATCATCTCATCAGCATTGCCACAGATGGGGCAGCAGTAATGACAGGAAAAGACAGTGGCCTCATTGTAAGGTTAAAGAAAGATTTCCCTTCACTTAAGAGTGTTCATTGCCTTGCACATAAACTAGAGCTGGCAGTTCACGATTCCCTAAAATGTGTGACAGAATGTAAGTACTTTGAACATTTTATATCAAAGTTGTACACAATGCATCACCAATCTACCAAGAATGCACGACTCTTGTCTGAAGCTGCTTCTGCGGTCCATATCAACATGCTAAAAATCGGGAAAATATTACCATCCGCTGGGTTGCCAGCAGTTACAGCACAGTGCAGGCAGTCTGGAAGGATTTCCCAGCTCTTGCACAGCAGATGAGAGCAGCATCCGAAGATCACATGTACACTGACGCTGAGCGAAAGAAGTACACTGGGATGCTGAACAGTCTGACCAGTACAGGCTTTGTTACGGACCAAGCCACCATGAGAGATGTGCTTCAGGAACTTAAAAGCCTTTCACTGAAACTGCAAGTGAGTACCTATTCATCTTTTGTACAGTATAACATGGGTTCTATGGTGGTGATTGTATGTTTGTATGATTGTAGCATGCATTTATGGTTAGATTGATACTTAATGTCACACAAATCTAACAATCTCCTTTATATATACATTTCAGAAGAGGAGTACCTCCCTAACAGATGCCAGCCGGGACATTAGGCTGACAATGGAGGTTTTGGATGCCATGAAGACACATGGGGGAATGTCAATGAGAGAAGCAAAAAAATCTTTGATGGAGGGAACCTTTAAGGGAGTAGGCCTGAAGGAAAGCACAGAGAACGTCAATCAGCTTCAGTTCTTTCAAGCAGTGATCGACAACCTGTCAAGTCGTCTTCCAGATTCTGAACTCAAAAAGTCATTAAAACCATTAGACCCTCACAACTGACCCAAAACAAGGGAAGACCTGATCTTGCATGGGGAGAAGGAGATACATGAACTTGCAAAGGATCTGGGTGAACCAACCAGAGAGGCTGTTGAAGATTTCCATTCCTTGAAACTACAAGAGGATCAAAGTGAGAAGACCTTAAGAAGATTGATAGTTGCAAGCCAAACATATCTAGCAACTTCAGCAGAGTGTGAACGAGGGTTTTAACATCTACAGGTCTAACATTAGGCAGGTTATAAAATTTTATATCAAAGGACCAGTTCAGCTAAGAGTCTGGAGGATACTTGCATTTATTGCGCTCCTTTGGGTCTGCGTCGTTTACTCGAAAAGGGAATTTCACAGGTCCATTGATAGGCTGGCGGTCTGAATAGATGTCTTGGGCGGCTAATCATGAGGTGTGTTGGCGATTGGATGGAAATCTTGGAAAAAAAGTTGGAAGCGGGCTTTGCTGTCGAATCGTTGACTGAAACTTGGCAGCAAAACTTAACTTAGAACTGAGACTCTCAATAGAAAAGAAACCAAGTAGAGAAAGAAAAGTGAGATGAGAGTAGATGGATGCCTTGAAAGAAACCGTTTAACCCATGTTCTTCTGATCTTGATCTGCAGTCTTTTGCCTGCTCGCCTACATATCTGGTCTGAATCGTCATCTTTATGTCTACTCCAATGCTTTGTTCGTGTCCCAAGATTTTTTTAAACTCAAATGTTTTTCTAGACTTCTGGATGAGTTCTGACCAATTAGACACTGTTTTTATTTCAGAGGTGGGTGTTTCTTCCTCTCTCATCGTAAATCATGATCTTTGGTCTCTTACCTTCCCGCTCTAAGCAGAGTACAGAGAGTAAAGTTTAGTCATGATTTCTTATAAGGATACAATATATATTTTACACAGATTTCAATCAAGCCATCTTCTGAATTATGAGCATACTGATAGAAACAAGAAACAATCTCACAGCATCAAAGTTTTCATTGACTAAAACTAGACTAAAACTACCAGATATTTAGTTGACTAAAACTACCAGATATTTAGTTGCCTAAAACTTGATTAAAAAAAACAGGACAAGGTTGACTAAATGTGATAAAAACTAAAAACATTTGATACAGGACTAAGACTGAGACTCTACAAGCCACACAGACGAGGCTCTGCACTGTCATAATTCTCACTTCACTCTTTATAGAGACTTGAATTCTTCTGATTACGAATCACAAAATTGGCAAAGTACAATCAGTGAGACTTGATCAGCAATACCTGATCGAAAAAGCAAAAGACGGCGCTGAAGGATATTGTGATAAAGTTAATTATTTTCCATAATGTAATGATAAAAATTTAACTTTCATATATTTTAGATTCATTGCACACCAACTGAAATATTTCAGGTCTTTTATTGTTTTAATACTGATGATTTTGGCATACTGCTCATGAAAACCCAAAATTCCTGTCTCAAAAAATTAGCATATCATGAAAAGGGTCTCTAAACAAGCTATTAACCTAATCATCTGAATCAACTAATTAACTCTAAACACCTGCAAAAGATTCCTGAGGCTTTTAAAAACTCCCAGCCTGTTTCATTACTCAAAACCGCAATCATGGGTAAGACTGCCGACCTGACTGCTGTCCAGAAGGCCATCATTGACACCCTCAAGCAAGAGGGTAAGACACAGAAAGACATTTCTGAACAAATAGGCTGTTCCCAGAGTGCTGTATCAAGGCACCTCAGTGGGAAGTCTGTGGGAAGGAAAAAGTGTGGCAAAAAACGCTGCACAACGAGAAGAGGTGACCGGACCCTGAGGAAGATTGTGGAGAAGGACCGATTCCAGACCTTGGGGACCTGCGGAAGCAGTGGACTGAGTCTGGAGTAGAAACATCCAGAGCCACCGTGCACAGGCGTGTGCAGGAAATGGGCTACAGAGAAGCAGCACTGGACTTCAGGCATTTTGGCATTTCCTTCTCCCCAGTCTTCCTCCAGACTCTGGTACCTTGATTTCCGAATGACATGCAAAATTTGCTTTCATCCCAAAAAAGTACTTTGGACCACTGAGCAACAGTCCAGTGCTGCTTCTCTGTAGCCCAGGTCAGGCGCTTGTGCCGCTGTTTCTGGTTCAAAAGTGTCTTGACCTGGGGAATGCGGCACCTGTAGCCCATTTCCTGCACACGCCTGTGCACGGTGGCTCTGGATGTTTCTACTCCAGACTCAGTCCACTGCTTCCGCAGGTCCCCCAAGGTCTGGAATCGGTCCTTCTCCACAATCTTCCTCAGGGTCCGGTCACCTCTTCTCGTTGTGCAGCGTTTTTTGCCACACTTTTTCCTTCCCACAGACTTCCCATTGAGGTGCCTTGATACAGCACTCTGGGAACAGCCTATTTGTTCAGAAATTTCTTTCTGTGTTTTACCCTCTTGCTTGAGGGTGTCAATGATGGCCTTCTGGACAGCAGTCAGGTCGGCAGTCTTACCCATGATTGCGGTTTTGAGTAATGAAACAGGCTGGGAGTTTTTAAAAGCCTCAGGAATCTTTTGCAGGTGTTTAGAGTTAATTAGTGATTCAGATGATTAGGTTAATAGCTTGTTTAGAGACCCTTTTCATGATATGCTAATTTTTTGAGACAGGAATTTTGGGTTTTCATGAGCTGTATGCCAAAATCATCAGTATTAAAACAATAAAAGATCTGAAATATTTCAGTTGGTGTGCAATGAATCTAAATATATATGAAAGTTTAATTTGTATCATTACATTATGGAAAATAATTAACTTTTTCACAATATGCTATTTTTTTGAGAAGGACCTATATAGACCAATCAAAACTTCCTTTATGCAAGTACGGCACATGCGTTTCATAGACATGCCCTACTTCACCAGAGCAGGCGTACTGAAATATGATGGCATCACCCACTCCAACCATAGGAATATTCAAGTCACGACTGAAACAATGTTTACTTGTGCCTTCTCTCAATGAAGAGGAATCAAATAATTTAATGCAATGTTTTTTATTTTATTTTATTCAGTTAATGTCCTTTTATTTGTAATTTTTCCATTTACATTGTAGCATTTCACAGCAAGGCAGAAGATTATCTAACATTTTGATTCTGATCTATTGAACAATTAAATGAATGAAATCAAAATTAATTTGACATAGATTTGCTGGTGGCATTAAAAATTGCCAAGACAAGTGTATCTGCAAGCATGACACTGGGGGAAAGTGATTTAATCTTGTTCTGAGTAAATGTAGAAGTGATTTTTGAAATTGCTCTTTTATAAATCTCTTGGCAGACTTAGAACATTTAAGTTTCTTTAGAGAAAAGGTTTGCAAATGATGTTTCAAGTCTCTTTGATAGGCAAGTGAAAGGCTCCTCTCCAGTGTGAATTTTCATGTGAATCTCAAGTCTTGCTTATGTGAGTCACTCCACAGTAAAGGCACATGAATGAATTCTCATGTGGTCCTTGAAGAGTCCTTTAAGTGAAAAACTCTTTCCACACTTTTCACATGTGGACAGCTTCTCTCCGGTGTGAATTCTCATGTGAATCTGTAGATTTTCTTTTCGTGAGAAGCTCTTCCCACACAGATTGCAGGTGAAAGGGTTTTCTCCCGTGTGAAGTTTCATGTGAATATTAAGGTTTGATTTTTGACTGAAAACCTTTCCACACTGTTCGCAGGTGAATGGGGTTTCTCCTGTGTGATCTCTCATGTGGACTTCAAGGCTTGATTTACGAATGAAACTGTTCCCACACTGTTGGCAGGTGAACGGCTTATCTCCAGTGTGAATTCTCATGTGTACATTAAGGTTTGATTTTCGAGCGAAACTTTTTCCACACTGTTTGCAGGTAAGATCACTTCTAGTTTTTGTCTTCACAGCTTTTTTTCGTGAGGAAACCTTTTTTGTAATTGAGCAACTTACAGACTTTTCTCCAGTTTTGAAATCAAGATCTTTCTCTAACTCATTTTTAACTTCAGATTCCTCCAGTTCTGGACTCTCCTCTTTCAGCTCCATTAGGTCTGAAGCAAAACAAAAACAAATACAAGTTAACCCTAGTTTAATGGCACAAAGCAACACATCAAACCCGACAAAGGCCCTGTTTACACAAGGTATTAAGAAGTGTTCTGGTCAATCAGATCAGAAGTAAATGAGGGAGACACTTTAAAGTTTGCACCTGGGGCCTGATGCATAAACGTTGCGTACACAACATGGGCATAGAAATGTGCGTACGTAGAAATTTCCTTGCACATATCGAGATTTATAAAATATAAACTAGGCGTAAATATGTGCGTACCATACAGACACTCTAGACTGTGTGTACGCACTCTTTTACTAGTATGAGCGAAGAAATAAAAGTAAACAATGATTTAAACTCTGTTTTACATTCAGAGTTTCATATGTATACATAATACACATTTAGATTAAATATGCCTCTCACTAATGGAGTTAAGCACTGAAATTTCATGAAATCATTATCCAGAAGTTACAACTTTATATTAATTGAAATAGAAATATTTGTAGTGGATGCTCTGCTTTTGAACACTTTTCCTGTTGCATGGTACATTTTAATGTATTTTTGATATATTTAGCAAGTAGGTGTGGGCCCTTGTGCTCAAGAATAATAGCGGAGTCGAGCAGGGATCCAGACTAACTTTTCTACTTGTGGCACTGGTGCTACAACTTTCTCAGAGGATGGGGAGTTAACAGTGACCTGAATGAGTAGAAATCCTGCCACTGAATGTGTTGCAGGTAGTCCAATGAAGTTGCAAGCAAGGCAAATGTGAGACTGGAAGATGTTCCTGTATGTCTGCAAGACTGTCGTTTACTGATTTATGTCAGTGCCAAAAGTATGCAAATGTTTCCCAGGAAACAGAGGAAAGAGCTACATGGGATGATGGCCCTGATGATAGTGATAGGGATGATACTGAAGAGTAAAGACGCGCTGTCTCATATTTTAGGCTGATTTTGAGCTGTAATGAATCTGTTGTAGAATTGTCCATTTTCGGCATTATTCAAAATGAAGTGGGCAGGGTAGCATTTTGAGCCACTTCAGCCAACTTGGGTGTGTGCTTTTTTATCTTCCTGTAATTACACAGTGCCAACTGAAAAATTTGCTAAATTTACAATGTGTATGTTTAATTTTGCGTATTTTCCGTGAAGTTTAAGCGTATTTTCCACAAATTTGCCATATTTCATAGTCTACATTCACACTTCAGTATACTAATGCACCAATACCTGTATAAATGTCAGTTTGAGAGATATTTTGTGTTGCTAAAATTTATATTAATAAAGTTACAAGCAAAACCAGGAGCATAAGATTTTTTTTTTAATTGCTAACTTACTTTATGTAAAATTAATAAAAAAATTATGTTAAGGCTTGAATACCTCAACCACTTGAATGTGGAAATAACTTTTACCTTCTGATCAGACCTGTTGTATATCTATATACCTCTATGACACTGCTTTTTCTCCTGAATAGAGCTTAAATGTCACTACCAGTTCTGAATCAGGAAACATAACACGAAAGATCTCTTCGATATCATCGTTTGATTTGTAGGAGTCGTGGCAGCATACTGTACACACATTGCCCATAACACTTCCGACTTCAGTGTGTGGAAGAAACCGTCGCAGCAGGAGATTCGTGTGTACACGAGGCTGACACACTCTTTGTATTTGTTGGGATTGTATCTTGAGAACAGTATTGTAATATATTTTCGAAGTCTGCACGACACCTTGTAGCTGTTTGTCATTGGTGCTAGCTAAGTGTGAGTCGACTGCTTTGATCCCCATCGTACTCAACTGGAAATTATTTACGCCATGTAAAACAATAAGCTTGATAAACATTCCCTGCTACAGACTTCACTCAAGCCGTAAACCTTTTGTAGATTTAGGCTGGAATAAACATTTCCCCATTTCTCCAACGTATCTTTCGGCCTTCCAATCGAACTGCATTTCTAAATAGCGTGCTTTAGAAAGGGTTTATCGGCATGTGTGTTTGTCAAGTTCTTCTTCGGGTGACAGACAGATGAAGCAGCACATACCGCCATCTAACATCTATTGTTCAATGAATATTGAGTAATCTCAGCCACGTAGCACATAACATAAGCTTTCGCTTCACTTTATAATAAAACACATGAAGAAAACAATCCCTAACGAAAATGAGTGGCATGACCATATGAATTTAAGACTTGCTGCTCTGGTTTAAGACCTTTTTAAGGCCTTGATTCACAGAAGAGTGATTTAGGACTTTTTTTAAGACCCGCGGAAACCCTACATATAATAATCCATATATTTTTCTCTAGTGTAGTGTACTGAAGTGTTCCTTTCTAATGATGTTTAGTTATAGGCCACCTGCATCCCCTGCAGCCCTACCAGTATATGCCTACAAGGCACAACAAACCCGGTGTTCTTCATATATTTTTTTGTGAATTTTAAATCGCAGTTTTAACTAGAAAAATCACAATTAGATTTTCTTCCTCAAATCGTGCAGCCCTAGTTTCTCCTGATATACACATACATAAAACATACATGATATAAACATGATAGTAAACACCTTGGAAATGACAGGTATGTTGAACAGGAATGGCACAAATGTGTGTTCTGTCTCTGACTTTAGATCATTGTGCTCAATAATGTGCTTTTTTGTCCTTCGTTATGCATTATTGGATTGTGTTTTGTTGTAAATAAATCCAAAAGCCATTTTTTTTTTAAATCTCTCCTAATTCTTTGTATATAGTTCCCTCACAGTCCCACCTGATGGGATCATTAGGGGAGGGTCTTTGTCTTCCCAGGCGTGAAACATCAATATTCATGAAAAGTCACGCCGCCTCACATACAGCTCTCTTCTTACACAAATCATGTCTTACAAATTTTAAATGAATATATTGTTTTATGTGATTGAGTGGGCAGGATGATTTTTACATAGTTTTGAAGCAAATATTCTAGACTACGTGTTTCAGTTTTCAAAAGTCTTGAGAACAAATAATCAGTATGGGTTTTATGACCTTATTTCAGTGCCTTCAAAAAAAAAAAAAAAAAACATTTTCACAAACCACATATAAACGTAATTCTCAAAACTACAAACGTTTACATACATGCTGCTCACATATTATTGTAGCAGAGTTTGTGCTGAATACAGTGCAATCAGACATTAGCCATGAAAATTTTACAAGTAAAAGAAATAAGAAAAAATGTCAGAGCATGTCAGAACACCTCCAGGGCCCAGAGAGTTAAAAAATAGTGCCTAGGAGTGGGAACGAAAATAACTTTCTAATCACTTCTTCCTAGTTCACTTTAAGGCCTATAAAAGATAGAAGCGATTCTGAACTGAAACGAGTCGTCTGAATTCCAGTCTCACTTCCCGATGAACCGACGTAGGTTTGTAACTAATTTGCATAATGCCAGCTCATTGGTTGCGTTTGAACAGGGTCTGCTTTGCCCCGCCCTCAAACACTATAGTTGTGGCTGAGACTAGTTTGGTTCGTGATGTCAACATGTTTTTGACATATAACTTATTTACTATTTATTGATTTGATTCAATGAATATTTACTACTATGTGTAATTTTGATTGAATAGCCTACTAAGTTTTTGACCCTCTGAATTTCACGAGGTTCTGAATATTGTTAGATAAATTGTACAAAATGTGAAAGAAATACTAAAAACAGAATGTATTGCATTTCTTTTCAAAAAATAAACATTTATAAATAACTCTCCCACTGCAACCCAAAGTTTTTCAATCTTATTTCCTTTTACACAAGGTGTAATTGTTCAGAGTTTGTCCATTATAAATAGTACAGCAAGTTAATTCAATCTTACAACACTTAAAAACAACAAATATAAATTATATACCTTTCATGATGGCTTTATTTATACAAATAAATATTATCGCTAGATACTAGATATGGGGTTAGATATAGATATAGATATTATAGACTATAGATATAATTGTTTTGTTTAGGCTACTTCCATATTATTTTCCTAATTTAATGTGCTACATGTCGTAATAACGAATGTCCAACATGAAAGTATGAGTTTCTCAAGATTCTCCAGAAGCAGCATTAGTATTAGTCTGGTCATGTGATCTCAACAAACATGTCTGTCCACATGAGGCGACCCGCTCCATGTCAAATAAAATATAAAAAATATCAATATCATTAAGCTGCAGTCCGTAGCTTTTCCTCTTTGTCGCCATCTCTGTTTGAAATCTGTAATTGCAGTTATTCGCGGAATTATCAACTTTACGCGAGTTGTACATTGGCATGAAACAGCGCCGATGAACACAATGTTTTGAGGAGACTGTGCGTCTGTCAGTCGCCGCGCCGGTGTGGATACTGGCATTCAGAATCACACACTCTACTAGGCCTGTCACGATAACAAATTTTGCTGGACAATAAATTGTCCAAGAAATTATTGCGATAAACGATAATATTGATAATAAACGATAATATTGTCGTTCTGAGACCATTTTAATCTAAAATAATGATAATGGCATAATAATGCAGGTACACCTTTTAAAAAATCAATAAACTTTTATTTCTAAAGACTATTTAACACTGAAAACGGAAAACATTTTAAATATCCGCAATAAATGAACAAAACAACCAAAAACAAAAAAAACAATGGACTCTCATTCTCTGTTAACAAAAAATGCACTTACCAATGTGTGACTTACGTTCACACTGAGAATCATATGCATCATGTACTGTGTGTCTCATATGAGTAGGCCTATGTGCGCTAGTTTGTGTGTGCTCGCGTCTCATATGAGTATGTGCGCGGAGAGTTTGTGTGTGTGTGTGCTCGCGTCTCATTGAGTTTGTGCGCGAGTTTGTGTGTGTGTGTGCTCGCGGCTCATACGAGTATGTGCACGGAGAGTTTGTGTGTGCGCGCGCGCGTCTCATATGAGTATGTGCGTGAATCTCCTGTGTAGAGTTTGCGCGTATGTGCGTGAGCGACTTTAGGTGTGTCTTTGTGTATTTCATATGTATTTGTTTGAGCATTCAGCAGTATACATGTATGTTTGACTACTTAGTATTTGTGTATGCAAGTGTTTCATATATGTGTGCGAGAATGAAGTTTGATTTAAGCCCTAGACGGCACCTCATTTGAGGGAGAGAGAGCGCGCGCGAGAGAGAGGGACGAGCGAGAGGTAGTGCTGCGCGAATGCGCTACGGCGCTCTGCAATCAAAAACAATAATAATAATAATAAAAAAAAAAAAACATTCGAAAATCAATGTGTGGCGGTCAGCGTTGATATTGTGGCGGGCCACAAATAAATGAACGTATGGGAAACCCTGCCATGTGACTGATAAGCGGCACACAAAAGACCTTGCAACTGACAAGAGGGTTCACCGAGAGTTGTCATCCAGTCTCTTTGGGCGAGAGAGAGAGACGAGGAAAACAAACAAGCATGCAATTGGAAATTATCGCGGCCGGAAAAATTATCGAGCTCATTTTTTTTTATCGTGCGATTAATTGATTTATTGAATATCGCGACAGGCCTACACTCTACTTTTTGGAAGTACAGTATGACCAACATAAGAATTTTCAGTAAGTAACATGCACTTTTGTTCTGATCAACTAAGGGGGAAAAAAGCATAACATCTTACGACAGGAAAATTTTCACTTTACCGATCTGATTCAGCTCCAATGCTTGACAACAGAGAAGGCGGGTTTGGTTTTCTTGGAGTAGAGGTGAATTGGTCCCTCTCATAGCTAGCACAAAATAATTCATATTTACCATAATAGCAAAACGAAAAAAGCCACAACAAAGGAAACTCCGTAACTGTGTGAATTAAGCGAACAAGTGTGCTACTGTTACACGATTGAACTATTGAAAATTCTTAACGTTACCTGTCCAGCAGAAAAAAAGCCGTCTCTGCGTCCGTTTTGAACCCCTTCAAATCACGGAGTTCACGCCACCTTTCAAAAGCCCTGCCGATGTTTATCCTTGTTTTCGCGTAGGCCCGGTTGCAGTCTCTTTTTTTCTCTACCCACTCCGAAGTCCGAATTCTTTTGGGTTTTACAACGGGTGAATCTCCAGTTGTCACTGGTGATTGTCCTTTGAACCTTTCTGGATCCGCCATAAGTTTAATTATTTAAAGTGCTGTGAGAAAAAGCTAAAAATTTCCACCTCCAACATCCTCACACGCAATATAGCCTACTAGCCGAAACACCTTCTCTATGTGTACAGATGTGACGTAATGACACAAAGACATGCTTAAAATTAAAATCATTATTACAAAGCTAACCGTTTTGAATCGAGCAAAGGCAAGCAGATATTTTTTGAACACTGGCTGGTTATGTTTTTTTTTTATTATTATTATTTTGGATAATTTTTTACCCAAAAAAGTTACGGACTGCAGCTTTAATTTCTGTAGAGATCATTTTAATAAGGATCGAACGAAACTAACCTGTTTGTTCCTCAGTTTCTTCATGTTTCACGCTGAACACTTCTTCAATCTTTATGTCTTCACTCTCCTGTTTAATCAACGCCATCTTTATAATAGTCTCACGTGGATCTCAGATGTTTCTCCAGGAGTTTTCCTGTGTGTTTGGACAATTGGTCATGTTTAAGATGAGAATAATTAACAAAAAGAAAAATAAATCCACAGTAAATCTCTGAGTGCGTCTCAATCAGCTCTAGTTCAGTAGTTCAGCGCACTGGTGAATAATATTATATTATTACAATATTAATAATACATTAATATATTATTAATATTAATAATATATTATTAATATATCATTATATTAATAATATATTTTTTTATTTTTTAAAGCGGCAAAAGTGGAACGAAACTCATAACTGCGCGCCACACTGACCATTTATCCGCTCGGCTCAAAGTCCAAACGACAGCGCGTTTACTCTGATCATCTCGCTCACGAGATCCAGTGGGAAGCGCTTGAATTCAGTGAAGAACACAAATGTCTCAGTGATTTAAACCAGTTTAAAGGCAGATAAAACAGCACTGACGAACAGGAGAAACACTGTACGCAACGATACAGTCGGAAGGCTTTTCAGTCTACAAATTCCCATAATTTACCATGGATTTACTGTAGCGTTAGCCTAGTACTGTTAACTGCACCCTGAAATGTGGGATATACATTAGAGATGCGTGGATGGGCTATTATTTCATCCGCAGCCGCATCATAAAACTCATCCATCCGCGCCAAAATTTTTGACCAATTTTCAAAACCGCACCCGCCCGCCATCCGCTGATTGGGCGATACAAGGCGCTGCTGATGACAGCCGCGAGACAAGAAAGCTCTCAGAATATCAGCAGTGAACTCCGTCTCCGATCGGCGCGCAGGGACAAAAATACATAAAATAGCCTAAATTAAACGCACTTCGGCAAACCTGACCTTATCTGATCAATACTGTACAATGTACAATATTGTATAATGTAATATATCTGCTATTGTATGGGGCGCTGTTTGTAAAGCGGCTCACGCTGAAAATAACAGCAACATTTTGTCACATTCAGCTTCAAACAATGTTTAAAAAAACTGGAATGAATTTTTGACGGTCACTTTTTAGCACATTTACAACAATATTTGTCAACTTAGAAATATTTTAAATAGTTAAATCTAAATATTAAATGTTACACGTAAATGTTAAATCTAAATGTTAAATCTAAATCTAATGTTAAATCTAAATGTTAAATCTAATGTTAAATCTAAATGTTAAATCTAAATGTTAAATCTGAATGTTAAATCTAAATGTTGAATCTAAATGTTAAATCTAAATGTTAAATCTAAATGCTGAATCTAAATGTTTCGGGTGAAACTTAACTTTAGCTTATTTTAAACTATTTAGCCTACTACTAACGAATAACTATTTCACTTTATTTTTTAGCAAATAGATAGAAAGCTCGAATAAAATAACAAGTAATTTACATTGTAGGCTAATTATCTCTACGCACTGTAATGTCAGGGGCTATATGACGACGACTAAAGGACGAGCCTGTTCTGAAGACTCCCGTTAATTTTGAATGCACGGGAAGAGAGCGGAGAGCGCGTCTTTTTCAGGCACAGTGCAATTCATTTTATACCATCAACAGGCCTAACAATCATAGTAAACTATAGAGCCTCGATATTAAAGAAACGCCGACTCTATTCATTCCGAAATTCGATGAAATTCTACCGCACAACAGTGCATGTTCACATTTGTAATTGTCGAATCGGAATTCGGAAACAACACCAATTCTGTGACACAGATGAACCTTTATTGATATCTCTATCAGACAATGTATACATATATTTTTCATTTGGTTGGTTCAACCGCCCGATCCGCGGAGTCCGCAGCTGTAACCGCCAACCGCTCATCTCTAATATACATTTTGAATTGTATTATATTATTAATGTAGACAATGTATTAAAGCACTAATGGAATATAATTACAGTATTTAATAATGTATTTAGGCTACTGTTTTTCATACAAATACCATAGAAACCACAAAGTTACATTTTGCCTTGATAGTGAGGTGCTATAGGCTATGCCTGGTTTTATCTGTGGTTATTATGATCTAAATGCATGATTCTGGATGACCAATGGTTAATTTTAATAAAACTCAAACAGTCAGAATATTACATCTTACCAAATAAAATTGAGGTCGTTAAATTTTTTTTACATTTTATGTTACTGTTTTTGTTAATGAACATAAATTTAACATAGTAAATCTGCATCCAAACTCAAGCTAATACTACTGTCAACTCACTGTCAAATATGCGTTTCGAGTCAAAACCTGTAATATTAATATTGCAGCCTGCACTGCAAACTGTGCTGAAGATACGTGCCATCAAATTCAGGTAACACAAACCTGTTTCAAGACTTAAACAATATCCCCCATTAGCACATGCAGAAACTAAGAAATTATTTTTTCTATTAAGATATTTATTTTGTTAAGGAAAAATGACAAATGTTTGAATCTTATACTTCAGATTTGTGAAATGTTCTGACAATAAAGACTAGTTTAAAACCACAATTAACGCTCTGGTTTCTACAACTTTCACTTAGGAGCAAAAATCTGCCTTTAAACTTGAAAGAAATAAAAATTTGACATTTATCGTGATAATTATCGATATCGACTGATATAAAACAATTATCCTGATAATTTTTTTTTGGCCATATCGCCCAGCCCTAGCGTTGATTTTACCATATCAATCCTTGCGCAAGTACAACGATGAAACATTCAAAAAGAACTATTCATTCAACCCGAACCTCCATCACAAGGACGTTTCTCAGTGATTCGCTAGGTACATTATGATAGGTTGCAACTCTAATTCCTGATGTCCTTCAACAAACCCATGTGTATATAATTTATTGCGGTGCACATGTGGAAACTGTATCAATAACGGTGCATATGTTCGCCTATAGCACTAACGTGAATGACTGATGTTACGTTGTAAAACAAATCTAGCTCCATCCTTTATCTTTACTCAAAGTAGTGAGAACGACAGACAATCTGCATAACAGACAGTTTTAGGTAATAGTGGCCCACAGCGGATTAGCAGAAGTATTTCAGTAAGACAGTAATAACGTGAGTTAGCCGGAGACCTACACGATGTAAAACACAAAACTACACATGTTGAACACCCGGTAGAAAATATATACATCAATAATAGTCATAGCAAGATGCACCATGGTCCAGATGAACTGGGTACTGACCCATCTTTCAAGAGCAAGCGCTTTACGAATGCTTGAGCAGTCGTCGTCAGTAAAGTGCCGTGTTGGGCTTGTCAAGTTGTTCGCGGGCGGAAAATGTACAACATATGTGGGCATTATGCAAATGTATTTTCTAGTGACATAGAACCCTAAATCAATGGGATTCGAAACACAAAAGACTCGTTAAGACGGTTCAGAGTTGATTATTTCTTTTGGGAGACAATAACTTTATTTATCGTGCACTTTTGACTTTATTGTAGAACGTTTAGGCTACATCCACAAACAGCTCTATTACACTGCATGAAAGGGAATAATCGAAAAACCATAATTAGGGGCACTTTAAAAACAATATATGAGCTCATATATTGAAACAAATTAGGTTAAATATACAAAGATGGTTTCCTACGGTTATGTTTAGGGTTAATATTAAATGTAAGCAATTGAAACAGTAAATCGTAACTGAAAATGTATAACACAAGTAGCCTAGAATTGAACAGTAAGTGATATAAAACTGCTAGTAAACTGAGCTAGTGTTTTAGAAATGCAGGTCCTGAAACTGCAGCCTCTGGTATTGCAGGATCATGAACTCTTCTCAAGAGCTGCGAAACACACTTTGACAAGCATTTGGTTCAATTGACTCGGAGTTTCTCCATCACAACTTTTACCTGAGACCGAATTAGTGTTTAAACTGATTCACGATAAAGAGCGCGATATCAGACACACCTTTTCTGTTAATCATGTGTTTACTCACAGAGATAACGTTCATAAAACTTTCATATAAACATTTTAATATTACATTTAATAATAAATTCGCAATGCTTGTGAAACCAATAAAATGGTCTGAAGTGCGGACTATATATATTTGAAATCATTAAATGTTTTAAAAACACAAACCTTTCTTCAGCAGATTGACAACAGAGGCAGCGTAGCGCGGCGCAGCCTTATGACGTCACAACACCACGACAAAATAAAAGTCCTGGTCACAAAATCACTATTAAGTGCACAGGAATTTAGACTACAAAAACACATACAAGTAAAGACGTAAAATACATGTTTAAATACATGCTGTCCATTGATGATTATTTGGTAATGTCAAATCAGTTGTACTAACTGATTATAGATCTTGGCATCTTGACTGCGGGCTAATAGGTGCTTTAGGGAAAATAAATAATAATAATAAAGTGTCCTTATCTGAATTTGTCAGCAGTAAACATATCACTAAATGCATTTAGTTACAGTGCACATATGTTTTGTCTTAAATGACAAATTATAAACAATCTTAAAAATCGATATGAAGGAACAGAGCTAGTGACATATTTCAAAACATTTTATGAGTCATCAAACACAGAAAACTGAAAGACAATGTGCTTTACAAAGCAGTTACAGAAACAGAACACAAGAATAAATCAGAACTGATAAAAGAAAAAATATCAAGTCAGCCTCTGCAACTGTCATTCAAGGCATCAACTTTACAACCTAGCAAGAAACACACACACACACACACACACACACACACACACACACACACACACACACACACACACACACACACACACAAGCACGCACGCACGCACGCACACACACACACACACACACACACACACACACACACACACACCTCTTCAGGATGAACTTTGAATATTTTCACTTGGCTCCCAGGAGTTTTCCCAGTTTGTACAATAGGACATGTAGTTTTCAGGTATGCATGCATTTTTATTTATTTATTATTATACCATGGTATTGGTTTCAAAACATAATCCATATTATGTATTTTGTACATTATATAATTTAATTGTTTGAAAATGTAATTATTCACATTGCACACATTGTGTCAGACAGTAACACATTTTTTTTACTGATTTGGTTTTGTGTACAGAATCAATTATATTCTCATTGTTCAAGACAACAAAAATATAATGCAGTTCTCAACAAAGGCTTGATAAAAAGTAAATACTTGAATCTAAGAGTGGTTAAAAAACATTAAAGAATAGGTCAAAATAAAAAGCACCACATTTCAAATAAAGTTCCAATGACATTGAAGTCTGAAGTCCTGAAGTTGTAAAGGTGTTTCGAGATGCTATTGATCATAAGCCGCCTTTCCATTACAGATTTGCACAAAACTTTTGCAATATTTTCTAAATGTCGATAAAAAAAAAACTGTTGCAAAATAATGGTGTTTCCATTAACCCATAGATATAAACACTAGATGTCGCCTTGGGGTTCTAAACATGCGTCAAAACCGCCGCCATCTTGGAACAGGGGTCTTGTCATAGGAAGTAGCTAGATAACGCTGAATTCATGGATGATGCCGGACTTTTGTGCTGCGTATGGATGTTCACACGAACGAAATCTAAAAACCAGACAGCAAGGGATTACATTTCACAAGATTGTGAAATTTTGTATTTTTTTTTTTTAATTTCTTTGGACTCAATAATAAATACATGTCTGACCGCTGGAACGAACCAAAACAACTAGAAAATCACATTCATGACGATTTATGGTGATTTTATTTCCGTTAGACCTTTTCCTACATTGACGCTGATGAGGGGCTCCCCTGTTTCAAGATGGCGGCTCTATTGACGCATTCGTTCCAATGAACTGCCGTAGCCAAGGCGACATCTAGTGTTTATATCTATGCCATTAACCGATGTTATGCGACTGAAACGTCATTTTTTCCAAACATCATGGCGACGGATGTTGGTGGGTTACGTATATCCCAGCCGCCGCACTGGCTATTATTATTAAAGGGTAACTAAACCCCTGGTCAGAGCCTGACTCCACCCACTGGCAATTTTTGAAAAATGCTGGAAAAGTGGGCGGAGTGCAGCGGAGATAGAGGGGATGAACCGCAGTTAAATACTCTATCCTGATCGTTTTCAATACTTGCAATTCCAACTCCTGACTCGCCACAGTGGTTATAACGAAACAAGATGGTTTTTATACTGCCAAGGGCGTTGTAGCTCGTACCAAGGGCGCGGTGAGCTGGAACCTGCTAACGTCACCTGCAACCGCTACGTCACGAACCACCGCAAACATCCAATAGGAAAATTCAACTGCAGTAGCCACCATTCAACCTGAAGAGGGCAGCACTCAGACGTTTTACACCACATATTGTAGAATTAAAACACTTTATACCCAAATGTCAAAAAAGTTACTCGAATCAATGAACAGCATTTATGAAGCTCCATTCTTACAGATCATTAACTAAAAAAAGTTGGTTTAGTGTTTAGTTACCCTTTAAAGGTGGGGTATGTGATTTTCTCTTTTGACCATTTTTTCAAAATCACTTGAAATCCTATTCCTAACCCACTTACAGCCACTGAGATAGAAGCACTGAAATGAAAATTAAGTAATTTAATCATCTGTGAAACGGGCAGGACTCGAAAAACTCCAGCCAATCATTTCCAAGACCACCTAGAATCATTGGACAGAAAATGCGTCAATCAAACGGTTGTACCATCCCCCCCTCCCCCCTCGCGCGCGTGTCCCCTTCGTGCGCATACTCAAAGCTCGTGACCCATTCACAGGAAGTGCAAGGTAGGACCTTTTGAGTTGTGTATTTTCAAAATCTGCCGGCCGTTTTGCAAATCACATACCCCACCTTTAATGGAAGGAGAAGTGTGTGTGTGTGTGTGTGTGTGTGTGTGTGTGTGTGTGTGTGTGTGTGTGTGTGTGTGTGTGTGTGTGTGTGTGTGTGTGTGTGTGTGTGTGTGTGTGTGTGTGTGTGTGTGTGTGTTATCCAGCATTAATGTCAAGAAAACACTCTTATACTGTGAGCGGCTCATATGAGGAGATTCTGCTGTTTCTCCTCATTTCTGCTTCAGGGTCTTGATCAATTGTGGCATTTCTGTGTTGTTAATAATCCAGTTTTCTTGTAATTCTTTTGTCTTTTATGAGTTTAAAGGGATAGTTCACTAGCTTTATTTCAACTATTCATTTCCTTCTCTGTGGGCCTCGAGTGAGTTCACTAGTGTAACAGCGTAAGCTTCTGTGTTGTACGTCACACGCATCACACACATGACCAGCGTCGGCCAATAGTGAGCCTACGTGTGTCGTACAACACATCTTCTATGATGTTTTACACACTCTCGAGGAGGAAGGTGTCAGAGCTCTGTCACCAAACCAAGATATAAACCAGAACCCTGACACTTCTAGATCCAGCCAGATCCATGTTACTAGATCCAGCCTACAGCCTCCACATGTTCTGTTGTCATTAGGCCAGCCTTGATTCCTTCACGTGTGGATGGAATAACCATCCTCTCCGCAGAGGGCAATCGAACCCCCAACCAAATGTGGGAAATTGGGCTTATTCAAAAAGCTGTAGATCCTCCAGAATCCAGAAGGTATTGTCTATAATTTGACAGAATAAGTTCTGTGCCACAACATGCATTTACATTTTTGCCTAATGTATTGCAGCAATAAAATATACCTTGTCCATAAACTAGTATACATGTTCACAGAATGCTCGAGATGAAGACTCTGACTGGGACACAGCCAGAATCCCTGACCAGCCATCCGGAGCAATAGTAGTTCCTCCAGTTGATTGCACAGTAACGGAGGAACTGAAGACCCAGCTGCAAGCTGTTGTTGACCCAACATCACAATCTCAAAACTATGGCAGGGACAAATATTTAGCGGCATTGCATTTTGTGATCCTTCATTCTTAAATGCCAATGCAATGTATTCCCAATGTATTCCGAATAAAACCAGATAGAGTAAAAATGAAACTTTTGATACACCTTTATTTTAGAAAGAAACCCTTAACTATTTTATTAAACAGAACAGTAAGAACATTTAACAATTAATTTCAAGATTCTAAAAATCACTATATGCAGGAAATGTATATATGGAATCAGAATTAGAAAAATAAATAAAATTGATTAACAAAATAGACTTTGCCTGTTTTCTTTCTAGTGTTAGGGGTACAATAACATTTTACAGCATACAGCAGTATTCCATGTCCTGGACATGTACACAGCAGCAATACAGCTACATTTAAGATATTTTTGATTAATAGCTACATTAAAGGGTTAGGTCTTCACAGCATGGACCATTTTAGAGATGATATCCTCAGATTTGAAATGAAACATGACCGCACGTGTGACTACACTTTAGTTGTGGTTATAAGTTCTTATACTACATTCATATACTATTTTTATACATTTCACAGACAGCACTTGCTGAGGACACAGAAGCTAGTACAGTCTGTTTCTGTTTCTGCTTTATAGTTTCCTGGTCTGTGACGTCACCCGTCTATGATGTCTCGTCACACCATTGGACTGATTTCACACATGCTTCATGGCGCAATCACAAGGGAACTCAAATTATTTGAGGTGATCGGTTACATACAATTTTTTTGCAATTTGAGGTGATCGGTTACATACAATTTTTTGCAATTTTGCAAATGAGTACGACATTATAGAACATACAACATATATCTGTTCTCAAACCAAACTCATGCTCTTAAATGCATATAGAAGATAACTAATTTGTTTACTTTAAATTTACCCTTCTCAAACCAATTCATTATTTTGAGCATTAGGGTTTACAGTGAAGGTTTTTGCATTTACTGTTGTAGAATCTGAACTCAGCAGGAATGAGACTTTATCATGCTTTATTGACTTGATAAACAAGTTTTGCACACGTCACTCAAACACAGAACCAGGAAGCAGGAAGAGTTTGAGAGAAAGAGAAACTGAAGTGCAGTTGAGCTGTTGTGTGTTTGTGTCTCAGTATACATGCAGTAAAATGGCAGAAGCCAGAATTTCAGTGGATCAGAATGAGTTCTTGTGTCCAGTGTGTCTGGATCTCCTGAAGGATCCGGTGACCACTTCCTGTGGACACAGTTACTGTAAGATCTGTATTACAGGCTGCTGGGATCAGGAGGATCGGATGAGAGTCTACAGCTGCCCTCAGTGCAGACAGACCTTCAGTCCAAGACCTGCTTTAGCTAAAAACACCATGCTGGCTGAAGTGGTGGAGAAACTGAAGAAGACTAAACTTCCTGCTGACTGTTACGCTGGAGCTGGAGATGTGCAGTGTGACGTCTGTACTGGAAGAAAACACAAAGCCGTCAAGTCCTGTCTGGTGTGTCTGGAGTCTTACTGTCAAACTCATTTTGACCGTCATGAGGAATTTCACTCCCGTAAACCACATAAAGTGTCTGATGCCACTGGACGACTGCAGGAGATGATCTGTCAAACACATGATAAACTCCTTGAGGTTTTCTGTCGCACTGACCAGAAGTTTATATGTGTGCTGTGTACGATGGACGAACATAAAAACCACGACACTGTATCAGCTGCAGCACAGAGGACAGAGACACAGGTATGAAACTAGACACTGGTGAAATAATGTTGACACTATTAATATTGGCACTACATGATCAGGAAACATCATTTCACTTCTGTGACGTCTGCAGTGTGAGAGTAGCTGTAAGTGGACTTTCACTGTTGAGCGTATTTGTGCTTCGCATATAACTTAACATAAAATATGGTGAAAATACACCATACACATTTATCAACACAAACTTAGGTTATATAGGCTTTAAAGCTCAGATCATTATCTAGTTTCGTGTAAACTTAATTCAGCCAAGGCTGCAAAGCCGACTCCGTGTTATAAATATGTTAGACCTATCACTTCTGCCACTAAAGATTGCTTTATTAATAATCTTCCTGATCAGTTTCATCATCTCAGCATCCCAGATAGCTTAGCAGAACTCGATATTGCGACAGAAACTTATAACTCTCTCTTTTCCAGCATTTTAGACACAGTTGCTCCGTTGCACTTAAAGAAGATTAAAGAAAATAGTCCAAAGCCATGGTACAACGAGCACACTCACACACACACACACACACAGACACACTCACACACTCACACACACACACACACACTCAGGCCCTTAAGAGAGCAGCCAGAAAAATGGAGCGAAACTGGAAGAAAACTAAACTAGAGGTATTTCGCATTTCATGGAAGAAGAGCTCAACTGCTTACAGAGAGGCTTTAAAAGCTGCTAGATCTGCTTATTTTTCAACCCTATTAGAAGAAAATAAACAAAACCCTAGGTATTTATTCGAAACAGTTGCTAAACTAACGAAAAATACAGCTTCAAGCCCAGAAGTTTCCAAGAAACACAGCAGTAATGTCTTTATGACCTTCTTCACTTACAAGATTGATAATATCAGGGAGAAAATTATAACTATGTAACCGTCTACTACAGTATCGCGTCAGGAAGTGCATTATAGTCTCCCCAGGGAAAAATTTTATTCATTCATTGCTATAGAAAAGGAAGAATTTTCTAAAATCGTTAAATCATCTAAATCGACAACATGTATGTTAGACCCTATACCGACTAAACTATTGAAAGAGTTATTAGTCAATTACAGGCCGATCTCGAATCTACCTTTTCTGTCAAAGATACTAGAAAAGGCAGTATCCTCACAACTATGTTCCTTTTTAGAAAGAAATGGTATCTGTGAGGATTTTCAGTCAGGATTTAGACCGTATCATAGTACTGAGACAGCTCTCATTAGAGTCACAAATGATTTGCTCTTATCATCCGATCGTGGTTGTATCTCTCTATTAGTGTTACTCGATCTTAGTGCTGCATTTGATACTATAGACCACAACATTCTCTTAAATAGACTCGAAAACTATGTTGGCATTAGTGGAATTGCATTAGCATAGTTTAAATCATACTTATCTGACCGTTATCAGTTTGTAGCAGTAAATGAAGAGATGTCTTATCGATGACAAGTTCAGTATGGCGTACCACAAGACTCAGTACTAGGACCGTTGCTGTTCACTCTGTACATGCTACCTTTAGGAGATATCATTAGGAAACATGGCATTAGTTTTCACTGTTATGCTGATGATACTCAGCTCTATATTTCTTCACGCCCTGACGAAACTTACAAATTCACAAAATTAACGGAATGCAAAGCTGATAAAAAAAACTGGATGACTAGTAATTTCCTACTACTAAATTCTGAAAAAACAGAGATTCTAATTATATTACAAAAAACTTCCTCACGTAATAACCTAGAATACTGTCTAACACTTGATGGCTGCTCTGTCAAGTCCTCGTCGTCAGTTAGGAACCTGGATGTGTGTGTGTGTGTGTGGGTGTGCTCTTTGGTACCAATCTTTCATTTGAAAGTCACGTGTCTAGTGTCTGTAAAACCGCATTTTTCCATCTTAAAAATAAATCTAAATTACGTCATATGCTCTCATTGACAAATGCGGAACAATTAGTTCATGCGTTCATGACATCAAAGCTAGATTATTGTAATGCTCTACTGGGTGGTTGCCCTGCACGCTTAATAAACAAACTACAGCTAGTTCAAAACGCAGCAGCTCGAGTTCTTACCAGAACCAGGAAGTACGACCATATTAGCCCGGTTCTGTCAACACTGCATTGGCTCCCTATTAAACATCGTATACATTTTTAAATATTGCTAATGACTTACAAAGCCCTAAATGGTATAGCTCCGCAGTACTTGAGCGAGCTCTTAACGCATTATAGTCCTTCACGTCTATTGCGATCTCAAAGTTCTGGCCAGTTGATAATACCTAGAATATCTAAATCGACTGCTGGCGATAGATCCTTTTCCTATTTAGCACCAAAACTTTGGAACAATCTTCCTAACATTGTCCGGGAAGCAGACACAGTCTGTCAGTTCAAATCTAGAATAAAAACACATCTCTTTGGCTTAGCATACACATAACACATTATAGACTTCTATAATTCAATGTTAGGCTGCACAGTTTAGATCAGCCGGAACCGGGAACACTTCCCATAAATCCTGATGTACTTTGTACATCATAAGAAGAATGGCGTCTACGCTAATATTAGTCTCTCTGTTTATCCCGAGGTTTACCGCAGTCCGCCGGATCCAGGCCGTATCCGGATCTGATGAAGGAACTGCGCCTGGACGCGACGACAACGCAGTCCTGAAGTGTCACTAGTCCCTCCCTGTGAAGGCCTCCTTCCCGTTACCTCTGTACAGATAATCGTTGTCGGGATTATTCCGGTTCACGTGGCTACGCCGAAACGATAAAATTCTGTATTATAAATTTTAAGGCCAGACAAGTAGTTTGTTGAGGGTTGGTTTTGTAGGGAAGGACTACATGTCTGCGCACATATAATTCAAACACGCATACCTATAAAATGAACTCTTAATGCGCATGTGCACGCCGTCAGTGTTCTGCGGGTTCGCGCTTTAAAAGTTTGCGTAGAGAGAACTTAAGAGTTTTCTGTTAAAACGGTGTCGTGTTAGCGGCCCCTAAGTTAATAACTAATGATCATTGCAACGGAAGTGAATCAATTAAAACTAACTTTAGCTGGAAAATAACTTTATTTTAGAGCTGTCATAAAGCCAAAACAATCTCTGTTACTTTGATTTCCTATTATCACTGTAAAGCAGCTTTGGAACAATCTACATTGTTAAAAGCACTATATAAATGAAGATGACTTGACTTGACTTTAAAGGGCTCAGTCACTGAGAAAGCAAATTTTTCTTGAGCTTTTGACATATAAGACGTCCTCATAAGAATGTCCTATAAGTTTCAGAACTGAAAACTTCCTTGTTAGTCTAAAAACAGTTCAGTTGAGCATTATTTATTTGTATTCACTACAGTTCACTGTGGATTGTTTAGTAAACTATTAGCAAATTATGTAAATTATCGGCACAGGCTTTGCAAACAGACTTTTATATGGACTCCACAGTAATGCCACAACATGTAAGTAACTGTTAACTCTAATGTCTGATCTGTGACCAGTGATTTCTGATATAAGGATTCATGAACAGTCAGATGTTCTTTGTCTATGTGTGAGTCAATCAAACCAGTGACTAAACGATCAACTTAACATAGTTCCTCTTAGTAGGATGAAAATATTCTGTTATTTAAACTGTGAATAAATTATATATAGAAAGCAATCAAAGGATGCTCCCTTCAATCACTGGAACTGTCAATCAAACAGCGTGAGTTTATCAGTGACTTACTCTGAGGCTAAAATCAGGGTAGCAAAAATATCTTTTATTTCTAAATTATGGCCATTTTTGATGTCAAAATCATACTAACATTATAAGTGCACACCCCAGGAAACATTATAAAATGATAAAACAATGCAGTTCATGACCTCTTTAATAAAGAAATAATGGAAAATAAATCAGTGTCAAGAATAACGCAAGTTAAATGCAGCGACAGACTCAAAGAGTTTCTGTTCAGTAAATCTGACTCAGTCCATTTGAACTATATCGAGCCTCAAGTCTGTTATTCAGCAGAAACTCTGTCATTATGAAGCTTTACATCTGTGTCAGTTTCACTTTTATGATGCTTATGCTTGCAGTGAGAAACAGGCGTTATGCTTCATGTAAATTCATGTGCAATGATGGTAACTGATCAATCATCCCTTCAGGAGTTTGAACCTCCAGCCATTGGTTATTAATTCTACTGTCACTGGATTCAACTCTTCTCATGATGATATAGTGACAGTATAAAGTGCCATCTCTGTTATTGGTTTGTGCTGCAGAAGCAGCTGAAGGAGACGCAGAGGTCGTTCCAGCAGAGGATCCAGCAGAGAGAGAAAGATCTTCAGCAGCTGAGAGAGGCTGTAGAGTCTCATAAGGTGAGTCTGGAGAAGAAGAGAAGTTTGAGAAGTCTCAGTCAGGACTCACTGAAGCTCACTGTGTGATTGTGTTGTGTGTCCTAACAGCGCTCTGCACACACAGCAGTGGAGGACAGCGAGAGGATCTTCACTGAGCTCATCCGCTCCATTGAGAGAAGCCGCTCTGAGGCGACACAGCGGATCAGAGATCAGGAAAAGACTGCAGTGAGTCGAGCTGAAGAACGACTGGAGCGACTGGAGCAGGAGATCAATGATCTGAGGAGGAGAGACGCTGAGCTGGAGCAGCTTTCACACACACAGGATCACATACATTTCCTGCAGGTAACAGAGATCCAGAAGAACAGGACAATATCATTTTTGTTATTTAAAGAGCGAGTTACTAATATGCTCCTATAGGCGGGTCCACAACACACGAAGACTTTGTCCCGCTTTAACCTCGCGCACGAGCAGATCCGTTTCCTCCATAGAGAAGCCTTCAGTTTTAAAAACTTAAAGTGCTTTATTAAAAGTAAAATTACCCCAAATCCAAGCATATATGAAAATATTGTTTAGTAATACTACTTCACATTTCATAGAAGATTAAATTAACGAAAATAAAAATATCACATATTAATGCCTTTTCATCACACAAATATGAATTTATCATATTTAACTTTGCCCTTTAATTTTGTGAATAAAACAAAGGCTTTAATGACATTCCCAGTGTATTAAACTTAATTTACACAATATAATACAGCTAAGATGGAGATTCATGTATTTGATCAGGATAATGATATGATTATTTAAAATATTTAATATGAGAGAGATGTTGGTATATTACTGAGCTCTAGATTTTATTTCCACATGTTTTTTGCTTTATTTCACTGTTGCGGTCAGTCAATTGTAAAATATTTAATTTCAAAACATTAAATATTTTGATTTATGATGGCAGTATTTTTTTTTTTTATTTAATAGTCAAACATACATACAAACCAACATAGTGCAGCAGTGAGCAATCTTGTAAATCCATAATTCCAGAAGTGACATAAAAGTGATTTAAGTGTTTGATCAAAGTGTGTATGTGAGCGGGTGTGAGTGTGGGTATGTGCATGTGTGTGTATGCGTAAACAAAGTAACCATTTATTATCTATTACCATTGTCATTACCATCACCACCCTACTCCCCACTACCACCACCCTGCCAATATTGTGTTGGTCGATTTTTATTTCCATCCTACCTCCTATGTAACAATTGCCATTGTCAATCCTGCACAAAAAGATGATATAAGATAACCTTCCCCCACATCTCATCAGTCCCTATCTTTTCCTAATATTTTTTTTTTTTTTTTTTTATGTGCAATGTCTAAGGTGCATTAAAAGAGGGAGTACAGTGCGAGAGTGTCTCAAATTGGGACAGAGATGCTGTCCCGTTGAAACCACTTCTCGCCTGTCTTGCCTGCCTTGGTGTTTGTTAGGTTTTCCATACATATTCCTTTTTTTGTTTTTTTTCTATTCTATGTTGTGTTGCATTAAAAGCCCATGAAGAGATAAGGGGGGAGTTATTGCAGTAGTGATGACAATGATACTTAATTCCAATACAGCATTGACAATGGCAAGATTAATGATAATAATTATGATAATAATAATATTAATAATAAATGACAATGATGGTGGCAGTGGCGACCGCAATGGTGAAAGCAAAAGACAGCAACAACAGCAATTACAACAATGAAAAAAATAAAAGTGAAAATAGTAACTATAACAATAACAGTAAAGATAGTAATAACAATGATGACAAACAAGTTCCAACAACTAAAATGCATTAATATTCGTGGGTTGATTAAGAGGGTGGGAGGAGTCGGAGTTGAAAACAGAGATAGGATTCATAGCTGTAAGAGGTCAGAAAGTGTTGGACGGCAGAGGTCAGTTTCAGATGCGTAGTTATGAAGGGGAGATGCGTATTCCACTGCAATGAAGTCTGTAATAAGATTTTTCCAAATGTTAATGTGTAATTTATTTCTAGTTTTCCAGTTCATGAGGATAGTTTTCTTGGCGATGGTTAGAGCTATGAGGAGTATTTTAGAGTTTATAGTTTTATCAGTGATTATTGTGAGGTCCCCCAGCAAGCAAAGAGAAGGCGACATTGGGATGTGGCAGCCAACTATAGTGGATAGTGACTGTGTGACCTCTTCCCAAAAGTGTTTGATTGGAGTGCAGTGCCAGGTTGCATGGATGTATGTATCTGTAGAATTTTGATTGCAATGTGTGCAAACTTCTGATGTGAAACCCATTTTAGCTAATCTGTTTCCCGTGTAATGTGTTCTGTGAAGTATTTTGTATTGTATTAACTGAAGATTCGCATTTTTGGACATGTGATAGATGTTTTTACAGATTTGGGTCCAGAAGTTGGCATCAGGGGCTATTGAAAGATCGTTTTCCCATTTTATTGTTTGTAAGTGTATGGTCTGAAGTTGGTTTGAAATTATTTTGTATATTTTAGAGAGGAGTTTCTTTGGGGAAGAAATGTTGACCAAGTCTGATATTGCCGGTGGAGATTCTAAATTTGTGTCTCTGATGTTTATTTTTGTCAGAACAGATGGCAGTATTTCTAATAAAATGATGTATTTCTGAAGCTAATATTGAGCTTAAATTGATAGGAAGTCCTCATATAGTGTGAATGTCAAACGCTAGAACTTGTATCTGTAATGTCACATAATGAATATGAGAAGAATGAAGCTGATGCTGTGAAAGTGCTGGATTGAGGAGAGTTAATAAAGATCATCAAGAGCCGCACAGATCTGACAGTAGAGCAGGTTATTGATGAAGTGTGGAGGTGATGAGCTTTGATTTGTGTTTTCTGTAGAGTTTCCAGTCTCTCTCAGCTCCTCCTGAATCTACAGACGTAAATGACAATCCCTTCAGTTCTCTCTCCTCTTTTGATGGCGTGAGAGAATCTGTCCGTCAGCTGAGAGACAAACTGGAGGATTTCTGCAAAGAGAAGAAGATCTCTGACAGAGGTAAAGTCCTGGAGATTCTGCTCTCAGAAAACATCCTCCATCATCTCAGATCATGTAGAAGATCATATTAGAAATGTCTTAGGAACGGATGCAGGGATCATTTTCTCTTGACATGATAATCACACTCTTCATGTCTGTTGATTTCCACAGTCACTTTCTCCAACATTGTTCCCAGAACCAGGAACGACTTCCTACAATGTAAGTCACTTAGAAAACAAGCAGAAAAACTCTCTGAGTGTGTTCATGTTCTTCTGGAGAAGTGAAAGAAAACATGACAGAAGAGGTTTATAGTTGATCATGTAAATGATGATTTGCACAGGATATCTGATAAACTGTACTGAGATTTATACAAAATTTTATACATATTTAAATTTTATACATATACAAATTTTATTTATAGAGCTGTAAGCTCTTAATAGAACATAAGTCTTTTGTTTCAGATGTATACCAAATTATTATTATTACTTTTATTTATTTATGTTTTTTCCTTAGTCTCATTTAAGTGTCTGTTCTCATGTCATATATGAATGTATATATGTATGTATGCATGTACCAAGAGCTCCTGTAAAAAACACAGCAAATTCCTCATTTGTTTGCGCACACTTGGCAAATAAAGTTAATTCTGATTCTGAGACACTGATGATATATTGAACATGAAGAGTTTAGATACATTAAAAGATCAGACAGATTCATAATTCCTGATTCTGATGTGTTTTATCTCCATCAGATTCCCATCAGCTCAATCTGGATCTGAACACAGTGAATAAACGCCTCCGTCTGTCTGAGAGGAACAGAGTGATAACTTACACTTACCCAAAGTTTCAGTCGTATCCTGATCATCCAGACAGATTTGATGGATATCATCAGGTGTTGTGTAGAGAGAGTGTGTGTGGACGCTGTTACTGGGAGATTGAGTGGAGTGGGAGATGTGTGTGTATATCAGTGTCATATAAGAGCATCAGCAGGAAGGGACGGGGTAATGAGTGTTGGTTTGGATATAATGATCAGTCCTGGAGTTTGATCTGCTCTCCCTCCAGTTACTCATTCAGACACAATAACATAGAGACTAAACTCCCTGTAAAGCCCATCAGCAGCAGAACAGGAGTGTGTGTGGATCACAGTAGAACAGGAGTGTGTGTGGATCACAGTAGAGCAGGAGTGTGTGTGGATCACAGTAGAACAGGAGTGTGTGTGGATCACAGGAGAACAGGAGTGTGTGTGGATCACAGTAGTACAGGAGTGTGTGTGGATCACAGTAGAACAGGAGTGTGTGTGGATCACAGGAGAACAGGAGTGTGTGTGGATCACAGTAGAACAGGAGTGTGTGTGGATCACAGGAGAACAGGAGTGTGTGTGGATCACAGTAGAACAGGAGTGTGTGTGGATCACAGTAGAACAGGAGTGTGTGTGGATCACAGGAGAATAGGAGTGTATGTGGATCACAGTGCAGGAACTCTGTCCTTCTACAGCGTCTCTGACACAATGAGCCTCATCCACACAGTCCAGACCACATTCACTCAACCGCTCTATCCTGGGTTTATGGTTTATTATCCTGGATCATCAGTGAAACTGTGTTGATGAATCAGAATAGACTTGAGAGATTCTACCCATAATGCTTTGAGCTGCATGATAAATCATAAACACTGAGATGTTATAGAGTCTCTTACTTTCTCTTTATTACATTAATAACATGTTCAGATTATGGTTGAGTAAGTGTGAGCTTGAAGCTGATATAATATTCACTGCTAAACTCAATCATTTAAATATTGTTTTGTCTCATTGTCTCTTATGTGTGCCTTGTGTAAATGTGTTTGTAGATGTATATGTGCATATGTATATATGAGAGATTGTGTGTCTATTTCTTTCCTCTTTTGTTCACCAAAAGTAAAATAAAAAGTTATATAAAAGGAAACTCCCTGTTTCCACACATCAATTTAATTTCAGAATGAAAGTACAATGATAGTAGAAATCACTCACACAATGTCAGGACTGTCTGATGTTGAACTCCAAAAACTCATATATAACCTGTTTTGTCTTTAATATGTAATGTGTCTGAGAAGAAAAGTTAAAATGATAAAATTATGTTTTAAATTCTAAGTAGTCACAGTCAGACAAATGACCCTAAACTACATTTCTGCAAATTAATAATCATATTAGTTTAAACTATAAAATGAAATTGTTTCACATATCAAATATCTGGTCCAAACAACCATCAACTACTAGTTAGTCTATATTTCTATCAGTCAATCTGAAATATGACATTTTATGAAGCTTTTATTTTGAAATTGAACATCAGACAGTCCTGACTTTGAATGATTGACCATAGCCAGTAAAAGTATATAATGGTTAAATATTTTCATCGTCTACAGCTGGTTTGAATCATTAAGAGCAGCAGATTTGAAAACAGGTTATTAGTAAACCATATATTAGACTTTTCTTACTCTTGGTTTATTAATAACCTGTTTTCAAATCTGCTGCTCTTAATGATTCAAACCAGCTGTAGAAGATGAAAATATTTAACCATTATATACTTTTACTGGCTATGGTCAATCACTCAAAGTCAGGACTGTCTGATGTTCAATTTCAAAATAAAAGCCTCATAAAATGTCATATTTCAGATTGACTTCAGAAATATAGAGCAACTAGTAGTTGATGGTTGTTTGGACCAGATATTTGATCTGTGAAACAATTTCATTTCATAGTTTAAACTAATATGATTATTAATTTGCAGAAATGTAGTTTAGGGCCATTTGTCTGACTGTGGCTACTTAGAATTTAAAACATAATTTTATCATTTTAACTTTTCTTCTCAGACACATTACATAAAATGTGTATTTAGAAATGTTGCATATAATTCAATGACATTTAAATTTACACAACTAAGAATCGTGTGAAAACAGTTTCCTTTTTATATCTATCGAAATTTAAAGACAAAACAGGTTATATATGAGTTTTTGGAGTTCAACATCAGACAGTCCTGACATTGTGTGAGTGATTTCTACTATCATTGTACTTTCATTCTGAAATTAAATTGATGTGTGGAAACAGGGAGTTTCCTTTTATATAACTTTTTATTTTACTTTTCGTGAACAAAAGAGGAAAGAAATAGACACACACACAATCTCTCATATATACATATGCGCATATACATCTACAAACACATTTACACAAGGCACACATAAGAGATAATGAGACAAAACAATAAATGATTGAGTTTAGCGGGGAATATTATATCAGCTTCAAGCTCACACTTACTCAACCATAATCTGAACATGTTATTAATGTAATAAAGAGAAAGAAAGAGACTCTATAACATCTCGGTGTTTATGATTTATCATGCAGCTCAAAGCATTATGGGTAGAATCTCTCTACAGTCTATTCTGATTCATCAACACAGTTTCACTGATGATCCATAATAAACACTAAACCCAGGATAGAGCGGTTGAGTGAATGTGGTCTGGACTGTGTGGATGAGGCTCATTGTGTCAGAGACGCTGTAGAAGGACAGAGTTCCTGCACTGTGATCCACATACACTCCTATTCTCCTGTGATCCACACACACTCCTGTTCTACTGTGATCCACACACACTCCTGTACTACTGTGATCCACATACACTCCTGTTCTCCTGTAACCCACACACACTCCTGTTCTCCTGTGATCCACACACACTCCTGTTCTGCTGCTGATGGGCTTTACAGGGAATTTAGTCTGTATGTTATTGTGTCTGAATGAGTAACTGGAGGGAGAGCAGGACAAACTCCAGGACTGATCATTATATCCAAACACACACTCATTACCCGATCCCTTCCTGCTGATGCTCTTATATGACACTGATATAAACACTTTAGTCCCACTCCACTCAATCTCCCAGTAACAGCGTCCACACACACTCTCTCTACACAACACCTGAAGCACATTATCAAATCTGTCTGGATGATCAGGATACGACTGAAACTTTGGGAAAGTGCCAGTAATCACTCTGTTCCTCTCAGACAGACGGATGTATTCATTCACTGTGTTCAGATCCAGATTGAGCTGATGGGAATCTGATGGAGATAAAACACATCAGAATCAGGAATTATGAATCTGTCTGATCTTTTAATGAAGATGAACTCTTCATGTTCAATATATCATCAGTGTCTCAGAATCAGAATTAACTTTATTTGCCAAGTTTGCGCAAACAAACAAGGAATTTGCTGTGTTTTTTACAGGAGCTCTTGGTACATGCATACATACATATATACATTCATATATGACATGAGAACAGACACTTAAATGAGACTAAGGAAAAAACATAAATAAATAAAAGTAATAATAATAATTTGGTATACATCTGAAACAAAAGACTTATGTTCTATTAAGAGCTTACAGCTCTATAAATAAAATTTGTATATGTATAAAATTTAAATATGTATAAAATTTGTATAAATCTCAGTACAGTTTACCAGATATCCTGTGCAAATCATCATTTACATGATCAACTATAAACCTCTTCTGTCATGTTTTCTTTCACTTCTCCAGAAGAACATGAACACACTCAGAGAGTTTTTCTGCTTGTTTTCTTAGTGACTTACATTGTAGGAAGTCGTTCCTGGTTCTGGGAACAATGTTGGAGAAAGTGACTGTGGAAATCAACAGACATGAAGAGTGTGATTATCATGTCAAGAGAAAATGATCCCTGCATCCGTTCCTAAGACATTTCTAATATGATCTTCTACATGATCTGAGATGATGGAGGATGTTTTCTGAGAGCAGAATCTCCAGGACTTTACCTCTGTCAGAGATCTTCTTCTCTTTGCAGAAATCCTCCAGTTTGTCTCTCAGCTGACGGACAGATTCTCTCACGCCATCAAAAGAGGAGAGAGAACTGAAGAGATTGTCATTTACGTCTGTAGATTCAGGAGGAGCTGAGAGAGACTGGAAACTCTACAGAAAACACAAATCAAAGCTCATCACCTCCACACTTCATCAATAACCTGCTCTACTGTCAGATCTGTGCGGCTCTTGATGATCTTTAGTAACTCTCCTCAATCCAGCACTTTCACAGCATCAGCTTCATTCTTCTCATATTCATTATGTGACATTACAGACACAAGTTCTAGCGTTTGACATTCACACTATATGTGAACTTCCTATCAATTTAAGCTCAATATTAGCTTCAGAAATACATCATTTTATTAGAAATACTGCCATCATAAATCCAAATATTTAATGTGTTTTGAAATTAAATATTTTACAAATGAATGACCGCAACAGTGAAATAAAGCAAAAAACATCTTGTTTTACATTTTATTTCACATGTGGAAATAAAATCTAGAGCTCAGTAATATACCAACATCTCTCTCATATTAAATATTTTAAAAATTCATATCATTATCCTGATCAAATGCATCAATCTCCATCTTAGCTGTATTATATTGTGTAAATTGGACTCTAAAGTTTAATACACTGGGAATGTCACTAAAGGCTTTGTTTTACTCACAAAATTAAAGCGCAAAGTTAAATATGATAAATTCATATTTGTGTGATGAAAAGGCATTAATATGTGATATTTTTATTTTGTGAAGTAGTATTACTAAACAATATTTTCATATATGCTTGGATTTGGGGTAATTTTACTTTTAATAAAGCACTTTAAGTTTTTAAAACCGAAGGCTTCTCTATGGAGGAAACGGATCTGCTCGTGCGCGAGGTTAAAGCGGGACAAAGTCTTCGTGTGTTGTGGACCCGCCTATAGGAGCATATTAGTAACGCGCTCTTTAAATAACAAAAATGATATTGTCCTGTTCTTCTGGATCTCTGTTACCTGCAGGAAATGTATGTGATCCTGTGTGTGTGAAAGCTGCTCCAGCTCAGCGTCTCTCCTCCTCAGATCATTGATCTCCTGCTCCAGTCGCTCCAGTCGTTCTTCAGCTCGACTCACTGCAGTCTTTTCCTGATCTCTGATCCGCTGTGTCGCCTCAGAGCGGCTTCTCTCAATGGAGCGGATGAGCTCAGTGAAGATCCTCTCGCTGTCCTCCACTGCTGTGTGTGCAGAGCGCTGTTAGGACACACAACACAATCACACAGTGAGCTTCAGTGAGTCCTGACTGAGACTTCTCAAACTTCTCTTCTTCTCCAGACTCACCTTATGAGACTCTACCGCCTCTCTCAGCTGCTGAAGATCTTTCTCTCTCTGCTGGATCCTCTGCTGGAACGACCTCTGCGTCTCCTTCAGCTGCTTCTGCAGCACAAACCAATAACAGAGATGGCACTTTATACTGTCACTATATCATCATGAGAAGAGTTGAATCCAGTGACAGTAGAATTAATAACCAATGGCTGGAGGTTCAAACTCCTGAAGGGATGATTGATCAGTTTTACCATCATTGCACATGAATTTACATGAAGCATAACGCCTGTTTATTTAGAAATAAAAGGCATTTTTGCTACCCTGATTTTAGCCTCAGAGTAAGTCACTGATAAACTCACGCTGTTTGATTGACAGTTCCAGCGATTGAAGGGAGCATCCTTTGATCACTTTCTATATATAATTTATTCACAGTTTAACTAAACCCTAAACCAACTTTTTTTAGTTGATGATCTGTAAGAATGGGGCTTTATTAGTGCAGTTCATTGATTCGAGTAACTTTTTTGACATTTGAGTATAAAGTGTTTTAATTCTACAATATATGGTGTAAAACGTCTGAGTGCTGCCCTCTACAGGTTGAACGGTGGCTACTGCAGTTGAATTTTCCTATTGGAGTTTGCGGTGGTTCGTGACGTAGCGGTTGCAGGTGACGTTAGCAGGTTCCAGCTCACCACGCCCTTGGTACGAGCTACAACGCCCTTGGCAGTATAAAAACCATATTGTTTCGTCATAACCACTGTAGCGAGTCAGGAGTTGGAATTGCAAGTATTGAAAACGATCAGGATAGAGTATTTAACTGCCCTCGGTTCATCCCCTCTATCTCCGCTGGGCTCCGCCCACTTTTCAAGCATTTTTCAAAAATTCCCAGTGGGTGGAGTCAGGCTCTGACCAGGGGTTTAGTTACCCTTTAAATAACAGAATATTTTCATCCTACTAAGAGAAACTATGTGAAGTTGATCGTTTAGTCACTGGTTTGATTGACTGACACATAGACAAAGAACATCTGACTGTACATGAATCCTTATATCAGAAATCACTGGTCACAGATCAGACATTAGAGTTAACAGTTACTTACATGATGTGCCATTACTGTGGAGTCCATATCGTAAAAGTCTGTTTGCAAAGCCTGTGCCGATAATTTACATAATTTGCAAATAGTTTACTAAAAAATCCACAGTGAACTGTAGTGAATACAAATAAATAATGCTCAACTGAACTGTTTTTAGACTAACAAGGAAGTTTTCAGTTCTGAAACTTATAGGACATTCTTATGAGGACGTCTTATATGTCAAAAGCTCAAGAAAAATTTGCTTTCTCAGTGACTGAGCCCTTTAAAGTCAAGTCAAGTCATCTTCATTTATATAGTGCTTTTAACAATGTAGATTGTTCCAAAGCTGCTTTACAGTGATAATAGGAAATCAAAGTAACAGAGATTGTTTTGGCTTTATGACAGCTCTAAAATAAAGTTATTTTCCAGCTAAAGTTAGTTTTAATTGATTCACTTCCGTTGCAATGATCATTAGTTATTAACTTAGGGGCCGCTAACACGACACCGTTTTAACAGAAAACTCTTAAGTTCTCTCTACCCAAACTTTTAAAACGCGAATTCCGCGAGAAAGCTGACGGCGTGCACATGCGCATTAAGAGTTCATTCTATAGGTATGCGCGTTTGAATTATATGTGCGCAGGCATGTAGTCCTTCCCTACAAAACCAACCCTCAACAAACTACTTGTCTGGCCTTAAAATTTATAATACAGAATTTGATCGCTTCGGCGTAGCCACGTGAACCGGAATAATCCCGACAACGATTATCTGTATAGAGGTAACGGGAAGGAGGCCTTCACAGGGAGGGACTAGTGACACTTCAGGACTGCGATGTCGTCGTGTCCAGGCGCAGGTCCTTCATCAGATCCGGATACGGCCTGGATCCGGCGGACTGCGGTAAACCTCGGGATAAACAGAGAGACTAATATTAGCGTAGACGCCATTCTTCTTATGATGTACAAAGTACATCAGGATTTATGGGAAGTGTTCCCGGTTCCGGCTAATCTAAACTATGCAGCCTAACATTGAATTATAGAAGTCTATAATGTGTTATGTGTATGCTAAGCCAAAGAGATGTGTTTTTATTCTAGCTTTGAACTGACAGACTGTGTCTGCTTCCCGGAACATGTTAGGAAGATTGTTCTAAAGTTTTGGTGCTAAATAGGAAAAGGATCTATCGCCAGCAGTCGATTTAGATATTCTATGTATTATCAACTGGCCAGAATTTTGAGATCGCAATAGACGTGAAGGACTATAATGCGTTAAGAGCTCGCTCAAGTACTGGGGAGCTAAACCATTTAGTGCTTTGTAAGTCATTTGCAATATTCAAAAATGTATACGATGTTTAATAGGGAGCCAATGCAGTGTTGACAGAACGTCCTGGTTGCGTATGCAACCCACCGTTCCCTGAAGGAGGGAACGGAGGACGTAGTCGACGTCGACTGAATTGGGATCTCGCTAGAGAGCCTATCCTCTTCGAGTACTTTTGAACGAGCCAATGTAATTGGCATGCGTGATTCGCATCACACACTCTGCCCCCGCGGCGCGGGTATAAATACGGAAGTGGATGCACGCACTAGTTGCTTTTTCGCTGAGGAGCCGAGAGTAACCCGGGGTCAGCGGTGGTCCAGCGGTAGTGGCAAGGGGACTACGTCCTCCGTTCCCTCCTTCAGGGAACGGTGGGTTGCATACGCAACCAGGACGTTCCCTTTCAGTCGATAACGTCAGACGTAGTCGACGTCGACTGAATTGGGATAACCTTTGAAAACGCCACTAAAGCTGCCACCTTCCTAGCCTGGCTAACGCCAGACCCAATCTCGTTGAGAATTGGGTCTGGGAACCACATGCGCAATTTCTCGTATTTGAGGCGTAGTTTCAGAATGCCCGTCGCAGTTTATTGGGTGCTAAGAATGTCTATCAAATATGCCTGTACGTAGCTCATAGCCAATCGTTTCGATTATACCAGATGACGTATGTAGAGCGACAGAAATTAGACAAGGAAGAAGACGATGGGAAAGATCTTTTTTGTAAACAATGACGTTAAGCGATTATTGCCATTTGTGCAAGATAAATATGAGGGTAGAAGGTATATATGGACACTCCACAGACATGTTTTCATCCAAAAAACCACCAAGTTTATCCGAGAGGTTAACAATATTAGGGGTGACAGTCGCACCGGAGTCAGGGGCATCGCGAAGATCCTGCCAGCGTTGCTCAAACAGAATTTCCAGGCTGGAAAGAGACTTGCCCACATTCAGACAATGAGAAGAAGAGCTCCGAAACACGGACAGCAACATAGCCAAAAGGCAACGCGAGCCTACACCATCGAAGACCCCGAGGGCTTTGAAAAAGACCTGCCCAAACCCACCGAGTCCACGAGACATCTCCACCAGGAAAACCACAACCCAGGTATCATACGTTTATTTGTATTTTCAGTCGTTTCAGCTTCTTAAATAACATGCACTTAAATAACTATTGTAACAGCTCATTAAAATCTTACGATAAGCAACCAATCTAGAAAGGGGAGAGCATTTGACTTCCATGTTCCCCAAGCACTGTTAGAAAAGGTTGACAGAGGTTCGCTCCTACTATCTGGTTTATGTATGTTTATTGCCAAATGCGGCCTGGCTCATCTTTAAAAGCTGTTCTTTTTTCAAAATGAACTTGCATTCTAAACTACTTAGACATTGTTCTAAGGCTGCATCAAAGAGTAGCTTCGCGTCTTCAGCCATGTTAAATCGATATAAACAAACTGTTTCCGTGTGTCGCATAGATGTCGTCATCGTCTAGCTGCTCCCTCCCCGTTCTGTGATTGGTTCCCTAAATGAGGCGAAAAATCTGGCCATGGTATCCAGACTGCCTTTCAGCGTGAATTGAATCGCGCTGAGGTAAGGCAGTATGGGGAAACCCAGGCTACCACCTTCCAGTGCCTAAACAAAAAGCCTCCTGATGCCCCCGCAAATTTAAGGCGGGGAAGGACAGGGCTTAGGCCAGGGAAGTCACTGCTGTTCCTACAGGACCACTGGGAAAGCGTTCCCCGTACATTGGAAGGAAGGGACGCTGCGGAAGCCACATCCAACCCAGAGGGAGGTAACGTGGAAAATGCACATATGAACTGGGCGGAAACCGGGCAGTCTAACATATGGAATGTCACTGGGGTGGCTCCAGCCTAGGACGGGGGGAGACACACCGGACAGTGACGGCAGAGAGACTCTGCCGAGGGAAGACACGGGCTCGCCGCAGGGAGCCGTATCGTGGAAGAATAGACATATGGGGTCGCCGTAGGGACCGCAACATATGGACCCAGCCTAACACAGGTTCCACACTGCTTACGAGTGGTAGGCCTAACACCAGACGTTCCACACGTCCGACGTCGGAGGGGTGTGGAGGAACTCAACAGGGTTCAATTTTAAGGGAACTCAACTGGAGTAGAAAGGCGCCCGTATCCAGTCCATAGGAGGGGAATGGCGCAGCAAGCCGACACTTGAACCGGGCTCACGGTGAAACTGGCTTCATGAGAAGGGAGCCCACGGGAAGCAGCGGTTCAACTAGGTGTCGTCCAGCCCCCAACTCTAGAATCTGTTTAGCAAAGCATATCGTCAACGCCCAGGCGGAGCACTTTACACTCATCATAGAGGAGCTCAACACCTAAGTGGACATGTTGCATCTCGGATTTTTACCGAAATGAAGGCAAGCACTAAGTGCAACTTTGCATGGAAACAGCCTTCCCTCTCTGCTGAATTCCAACAGATATTTGTAGAGCTGGTCTGAGGTCTATGGCTTGCGTTCTGTACACGTCCAAGCGAACGGACAGAGAAGCCAGGGCTGGATCTGCCTCCTCCAGGGCAGCGCTTGCAGGCTCACCACCTGCTCCTATTACGGGAGAGGTAGGAACCTTGGGCACAATCCGAGCCGGGGTCTCAGCTTGTGAGAGTTAGCCAGCCCAGACTCCAGGCACAATACGTTGACCGAAAGCGAGCAAGTCCCTACCCTCTAGTAGAGACCACGCGAGCAGGAGAACTGATATAACAGAATTTTTAACTCACTGCCTGCAGTGGCTCAGGGGCGGTCTCTGCAGTGCAGTCGCACCAGGGACAAGGCCCAAGAGGATAAAGAGGGACGCAAGGATTTACAAGACCTTGCTCCTCAGGAACCTGACGATCAGAACGTGCTTCTGCACACTTCTGCAACACGATGAGCGTCGTTTAAACACCGAGGCAACATCATTTTGAGGGTGAAGGAAAACAGCCTACTCCAACCCATTTTGCAGGAAAGAGAGCACTGAAATGATCGAAAGCTTTCAGGATCTCCTCTGGAGAGAAGACGCACTCAACGACTAGGTTCCACTTCTAAAGGCGTAAGCACGCTACCCATTTCTAGGGGGTGCTCCCAGAAGTGATGGTAACTATCACATGTCCCTGTGATAGCCACCTGAACCTCCGCGTTCAGATGTAAGACCGCCCGGAATCTCCGGGGGAAGAACGCGGGTGCCATCGTGCCCCGTCCCTGAAAGAGTTTTCAGGGGAAGTCAGGAAGGCTGTCGATGGGAACCAGGTCTAGTTGGGCCAATAAGGGGCAACTATGAAGACCTGTTCCTCTCCTGACTTGGCACGTAGGTGCAAGTGACGGGCGCAAAAAGACAGGAGCATTGCTCAACACAACATGTGAAGATCACTGGGCTTCAGGAGCATTTTCTGCTCAGCACTTGAGTGTGATAAGTTCACTGAGCTTCAGGAGCATTCCTGCTCAACACCTGAGTGTGATAAACTCACTGAGCTTCAGGAGCATTTCTGATCAACACTTGAGTGCGAAGAACTTCACTGAGCAACAGGAGCATTTCTGCTCAGCACTGCGTGTGATGAATTCACTGAGCTACAGGAGCATTTCTGCTCAACACCTGAGTGTGATGAACTCACTGAGCTACAGGAGCATTGCTGCTCAACACCTGAGTGCGATGAACTTCACTGAGTTTCAGGAGCATTTCTGCTCAACATGAAGTGTGATGAATTCACTGACTTGAGCAGGCGCAAGGCGACCATGAGTCGCAGTCGCTTTTAGAAGGCTCACTGGGGTTAAACGCATTTCTGCGGGCCCCTGGGGCAGCTGAGAGCCAGTGTTTGTCCAAGGGTAGTCCGCTCGGTTTATACAAACACTGGCAGGAAGACGAAACCGGAGGGGCAACTGAGCGGCCCCGGAATGGTCATGACCCAGCTGGACCCAGGGGATGGAGTCTACACTTGCCCTGGCTATAACTGTCGTGAGGCTCGATGGCGGCACGATTGAGTAGAGCGGGAAGAGTGGAACAAAGCGTCCTCAGAAGCTTCTGAATCCAAGGAGGAGGTGACGGGTGAGTTGTGACATGCAAGGGAAGCTTGCGCAACGGTCGCAATGTCTAACCACTCGAGGCACGAATGCCCGTGTAGTCGAGGGTCGCCCAGGCCCCCGTTAAAACACGCCCTTTGTACCTGGCCCCTCTGTTGAAGAGGGTTTGGCAGCAGACCGGGATGAACTATAGTCCCACAGGGTGAGCTGCTCTGCCACGGTCACCTCGGGACTCGATCATGAAGCTAGCGCTGAAGCGGTCACATATGGAGGAAGCCAATGGCTGCAACTACCATATACCCCAGGAGCCTCTGAAAGTTTTTTCAGTGGGACCCTTTCTCACTTCAAACACCAGCTGAATACATTCTCATTGGAGAGACGTGTTAGACCGAGTCCATCTCCAAAACTGAAAAAGAGATACTCAGCCCGTGGGCGAGATTACTCTCTTCCAGTTGACCTGAAGACCCAACGGGCTCTGGAGCACTCGAAGGGAAGGACACTGTACTGATACTCCACCCTTACACGCAACACACAGGATGGCCTGCGGTGCGGAAGGTAGAGATCTGAAGCACATGTCTTTCAGGTCGGAGCTGCAGACCAATCTTGGGCCAAGATGGTCACGACCCACCACCTAGTAGCACGAAGAACGAGTTTACAACTGGCTTTCGTACCGGCTGGAGGAGCGGCTATAGCAAATCCTTCGCCAGCAGGATAAGATAAGCACGCACAAGTCAGGAGCACTGCTCAACACTTGGTGTGATGAATATCACTGAATTTTCAGGAGCACGTCTGCTCAACACCTAATGTGATGATTATCACTGACTTGAGTGGGGTAGCCGAGCCTGAGGTGGGGCAGCAAAGTAGAGAGAGTGGTGTTAGTGTGCTGTGCAACACTTACCTGTCTCCACTAGCGGCAGGGGGCGCGTGAGAAGGCGGATGACCGGCTCCTCGAATGCACCAAGCTGCCTGCTGGCGACCAAGGGGGAGCTGAGGGGTGTAAGGCTATACAGGGTCACACCCGCCAGACTGGCCCTCCTGGGACCCAGGAACAGATGAAATTGCTCTCTCTTTGAAGTGTGGGTACCGCTTGCTCCGCTTTTTTTTTTTTTTTTAGGGAGCCAGCGGCGGAACAGACACACACACAAACAAAGGCTCCACCCGGCCCTCACCCGGGGGGAGGGAGTGATCGTGCCACTCCAAGAGCATCTCATCCATTCCTGGGCGGCCCGCTCCGGAATGCTTTCGCTGTCGCTTGCCACCTGGCTTGGCAGCGCCTGGAGCGGGCTGGGCGTCTCTACTGCGGCCGGCTCCATGCTGAGGCCTGGGTGGAGGGTGCTGCGGAGGCCCAGCAGGAGCGGCGGCCAGGGAACGCCCACGGCGACGAGCAGGCGGAGGAGCTGCCACCGGCGGCGGGTGGAGGCAGCAGCTGGCCACAGGGGCAGGATGTGCCGGATGACCTCCGTCTGCACTTGAGCGGCAGAGAACTGTTGGATGCAGTTCTCCACCGCGTCGTCGACCAGCCCAACCTGGGAAATTGGGGAGACCAGGAACCGAACCTTGTCCGCATCCGCCATACCAACCAGGCTGAGCCAACGAAGGCGCTACTGGACCACTAAGGTGGACATCGCCAGACCGATCACGCACGCTACGACACTCGTGCCCCGGAGGGTGAGGTCGGATGCAGTGCGGTGCTCACCTATGAGCGCACGGTCTGGATTACCCTCGTGCATGCCATGGGTGCCCTGGCCTGACAGACCTGAAGCAACGCCATGGCATGCAAGAGGAAGCGGCTTGCCCACAGGCTTTGTAAGCTCTGCCCGTCGGAACGGACGAAAACTCACAGGTCTTAGGGGGGAGACGAGGATCCTCCCAAAAGGCAGCGGCCGCCGGACACAGGTGCACCTGTGTCGACAGACCGCTCCAATGGAGGGACACCTCGCAACCCTTCACCATTCCTCCATCAAGGATAATGAGGGGGAAAAGCTATTCAGGCAGTTTCTGGCAGAGAAAGATGCTGTTCACCACCTGATAAGCTCTCCATGCATTTCGGGAAAGAAAGGCACTGGGGCGGCGAGCTGAGAACCAGCGCGGCCCGCCCCAAGATACCAAACTCCAGATTCCAACCGAGACTGAACGGGACACGGTGGAGGTTCCACTCGAGCCCGGCAGCCTCGGCGGCCCGTTTCAGCATAGCTGATAATTCTGGATCCGGCTCGGGCAACATTGAACTCCCGGAGGGAGACAATGCACCCGAGTCATCATCTCTAGAAGTCAGCTCACCCTCCGATGCTGCAATCGGCGTCCTGTCCTCCAGGGGAGCCCCGAGTGAAACCGCTGGCCCACCCATTACAGATGGACCAGCAGACAACACAGGAGGCTCCAGTGGTTGCAGTGGAAGGGAGGAGTGAGGAGCCCACAGGGAATGGTTACCGGGCGGGACATCCAACACTATCCTCCGGTCACCCATCCCACACAGCACCCGAGGGTGGGGCATGGTAATGGGGACTCGCTCTCCGCGAACGAAGGCGAGTCTCGCCCTCAACACTGCGACAGTCATGTTCTTCTTTTTTTTCTTTTTTTACAGTGAAAACATGAGCTGTCCACAAAAGCTGTCTCAGCGTGCTGTAAGCCCAAACACGTGACACAACAGTTGTGACCATCAGAGAGAGACAGGGAACGACCGCACCCAGAAACGCACGGGCGGAATGACATCTTGAAAAAGACGCAAATGCACCCGTGTTGCTCTTTCAGAAAATAGGACCGTCACCAGTGCCGGAGCACACAGGGGAATGACCGCGGCAACACTGAACAGAGAACTGAAACAGTGAAGCACTCACTTTTCCGCCCTCTAACCAGCCATCAACACACACAAACATTTAGAAATTTGTTGCTGTTAAAACAGCAGTTGAGAGCTCAAAGCTCGCGATCATCGCTGCACTCGCGCTGTAGAACACCAGCACTGGGAGAGTCTTCCTGAAGAACACCGACACACTCGCTCGTTGTAGACAACAGCACTCTCAGAGACATCAAACGATCGGCTCCGAAGCGAAAGGCAACTAGTGCGTGCATCCAGTTCCGTATTTATACCCGCGCCGCGGGGGCGGAGTGTGTGATGCGAATCACGCACGCCAATTACATTGGCTCGTTCAATAGTACTCGAAGAGGATAGGCTCTCTAGCGAGATCCCAATTCAGTCGACGTCGACTACGTCTGACGTTATCGACTGAAAGGGAACCGGGCTAATATGGTCATACTTCCTGGTTCTGGTAAGAACTCTAGCGGCTGCGTTTTGGACCAGCTGTAATTTGTTTATTAAGCGTGCAGGGCAACCACCCAGTAGAGCATTAAAATAATCTAGCCTTGATGTCAAGAACGCATGAACTAATTGTTCCGCATTCGTCAATGAGAGCATATGACGAAATTTAGATATATTTTTAAGATGGAAAAATGCGGTTTTACAGATACTATTCACGTGACTTGCAAATGAAAGATTGGTATCAAAGAGCACACCCAGGTTCCTAACCGACGACGAGGACTTGACAGAGCAGCCATCAAGTGTTAGATGGTATTCTAGGTTATTACGTGAGGACGTTTTTTGTCCAATAATTAGAATCTCTGTTTTTTCAGAATTTAGAAGTGGGAAATTACTAGTCATCCAATTTTTTATATCAGCTATGCATTCCGTTAATTTTGTGAATTTGTAAGTTTCGTCAGGGCTTGAAGAAATATAGAGCTGAGTATCATCAGCATAACAGTGAAAACTAATGCCATGTTTCCTAATGATATCTCCTAAGGGTAGCATGTACAGAGTGAACAGCAGCGGTCCTAGTACTGAGCCTTGTGGTACGCCATACTGAACTTTTGACCGATAAGACATCTCTTCATTTACTGCTACAAACTGATAACGGTCAGATAAGTATGATTTAAACCATGGTAGTGCAATTCCACTAATGCCAACATAATTTTCGAGTCTATTTAAAAGAATGTTGTGGTCGATAGTATCAAATGCAGCACTAAGATCGAGTAACACCAATAGCGAGATACAACCACGATCGGATGATAAGAGCAAATAATTTGTGACTCTAATGAGAGCTGTCTCAGTACTATGATGCGGTCTAAATCCTGACTGAAAATCCTCGCAGATACCATTTCTTTCTAAAAAGGAACATAGTTGTGAAGATACTGCCTTTTCTAGTATCTTTGACAGAAAAGGTAGATTCGAGATCGGCCTGTAATTGACTAATTCTGTAGGATCAAGTTGCGTTTTTTTAACAAGTGGTTTAATCATAGCCAGCTTAAAAGTTTTCGGTACGTATCCTAGTGACAAAGATGAATTAATGATATTGAGAAGAGGATCTATGATCTCTGGAAGCATCTCTTTCAATAGTTTAGTCGGTATAGGGTCTAAAATACAAGTTGTCGATTTAGATGATTTAACGATTTTAGAAAATTCTTCCTTTTCTATAGCATTGAATGAATCAAATTTTTCCCTGGGGAGACTACAATGTACTTCCTGATGCGATACTGTAGTAGACGGTTGCATAGTTATAATTTTCTCCCTGATATTATCAATCTTGTAAGTGAAGAAGGTCATAAAGTCATTACTGTTGTGCTGTTTGGAAACTTCTGGGCTTGAAGCTTTATTTTTCGTTAGTTTAGCAACTGTTTCAAATAAATACCTAGGGTTTTGTTTATTTTCTTCTAATATGGTTGAAAAATAAGCAGATCTAGCAGCTTTTAAAGCCTCTCTGTAAGCAATCAAGCTCTCCTTCCATGCAATGCGAAATACCTCTAGTTTAGTTTTCTTCCAGTTTCGCTCCATTTTCCTGGCTGCTCTCTTAAGGGCCTGAGTGTGTGTGTGTGTGAGAGTGTGTCTGTGTGTGTGTGTGTGTGTGAGTGTGTCTGTGTGTGTGTGAGTGTGCTCGTTGTACCACGGCCGTGGAATATTTTCTTTAATCTTCTTTAAGCGCAAAGGAGCAACTGTGTCTAAAGTGCTGGAAAAGAGAGAGTTACAAGTTTCTGTTGCAAAATCAAGTTCTTCTAAGCTTTCTGGGATGCTGAGATGATGAAACTGATCAGGAAGATTATTGATAAAGCATTCTTTAGTGGCAGAAGTGATAGGTCTAACATATTTATAACACGGAGTCGGCTTTGCAGCCTTGGCTAAATTAAGTTTACACGAAACTAGATAATGATCTGAGCTTTAAAGCCTATATAACCAACGTTTGTGTTGATAAATGTGTACGGTGTATTTTCACCATATTTTATGTTAAGTTAAATGCGAAGCACAAATACGCTCAGCAGTGAAAGTCCACTTACAGCTACTCTTCACTTCTGTGACGTCTGCAGTGTGAATGATGTTTCCTGATCATATGGTGCCAATATAAATAGTGTCAACATTATTTCATCAGTGTCTAGTTTCATACCTGTGTCTCTGTCCTCTGTGCTGCAGCTGATACAGTGTCGTGGTTTTTATGTTCGTCCATCGTACACAGCACACATACAAACTTCTGGTCAGTGCGACAGAAAACCTCAAGGAGTTTATCATGTGTTTGGCAGATCATCTCCTGCAGTCGTCCAGTGGCATCAGTCACTTTATGTGGTTTACGGGAGAAATATTCCTCATGACGGTCAAAATGAGTTTGACAGTAAGACTCCAGACACACCAGACAGGACTTGACGGCTTTGTGTTTTCTTCCAGTACAGACGTCACACTGCACATCTCCAGCTCCAGCGTAACAGTCAGCAGGAAGTTTAGTCGTCTTCAGTTTCTCCACCACTTCAGCCAGCATGGTGTTTTTAGCTAAAGCAGGTCTTGGACTGAAGGTCTGTCTGCACTGAGGGCAGCTGTAGACTCTCTTCTGATCCTCCTGATCCCAGCAGCCTGTAATACAGATCTTACAGTAACTGTGTCCACAGGGAATGGCCACTGGATCCTTCAGGAGATCCAGACACACTGGACACAGGAACTCATTCTGATCCACTGAAATTCTGGCTTCTGCCATTTTACTGCATGTATACTGAGACACAAACACACAACAGCTCAACTGCACTTCAGTTTCTCTTTCTCTCGAACTCTTCCTGCTTCCTGGTTCTGTGTTTGAGTGACGTGTGCAAAACTTGTTTATCAAGTCAATAAAGCATGATAAAGCCTCATTCCTGCTGAGTTCAGATTCTACAACAGTAAATGCAAAAACCTTCACTGTAAACCCTAATGCTCAAAATAATAAATTGGTTTGAGAAGGGTAAATTTAAAGTAAACAAATTAGTTATCTTCTATATGTATTTAAGAACTTTCTTTTTCATCTGAGTTTACAAAACTGACACATTGTAAGTAATCTGAATTGTTTAAATGTTTTAGACTTTTATGAGTTTCTTTGAATTTAGACAAACTTATATAACTGAAACTGGGCTGGGATTTCTATTTCTCAGCTTGCTTTGTAATTGCTTAAATTAAGTGTTATAATGTTTTTTTGTGCAAGATTAATGTTAAGTGGGAGATGTAGTAGTGTTTAATGATTTGCTATGCTAATTTAGAAAAGTTTCTGTTAGGTGGTGTTTTTTAGTGTGTTTCCATCATGGTGAAGAGTGGAGCATGAGTTTGGTTTGAGAACAGATATATGTTGTATGTTCTATAATGTCGTACTCATTTGCAAAATTGCAAAAAATTGTATGTAACCGATCACCTCAAATAATTTGAGTTCCCTTGTGATTGCGCCATGAAGCATGTGTGAAATCAGTCCAATGGTGTGACGAGACATCATAGACGGGTGACGTCACAGACCAGGAAACTATAAAGCAGAAACAGACTGTACTAGCTTCTGTGTCCTCAGCAAGTGCTGTCTGTGAAATGTATAAAAATAGTATATGAATGTAGTATAAGAACTTATAACCACAACTAAAGTGTAGTCACACGTGTGGTCATGTTTCATTTCAAATCTGAGGATATCATCTCTAAAATGGTCCATGCTGTGAAGACCTAACCCTTTAATGTAGCTATAATCAAAAATATCTTAAATGTAGCTGTATTGCTGCTGTGTACATGTCCAGGACATGGAATACTGCTGTATGCTGTAAAATGTTCTTACTGTTCTGTTTACTTGACACAGGTGGTGCAGATGAACTAATCAATAGTTGACATGGAAACAGATAAGTGGCAGGAAAACTAAAAAAGGGGAAAACACAGTCTAACTGTTACAAATATACAGTATCAAATCATGTTATATCATTTTAAAAATGTATTAAAATGTATACCTTTTTAAAAAGAACTGCAACGTGTTCAAAATTGAAGCCAAAGGAAGAAATGTAAGCATTCCCCTGACTTACTGCTGTGATTGCATTTCATTTATCTAGAGTCTAGACTGCGTGCATGGTCTGGCATGACTGAATGCGCGCTAGGTGCCCTCCCTTAATAATTCCTAAAAAGCTGACATCAGTTCATCGCGATCTCACACATCTCTGTTATTATCAATGAAGCTGACTGCACAATGAATCTTTCATAATATATACACTTTGTTTGTTATAATTTGAGGATTTGCCAACATAAAGAATTCAGCACTAAACTAAAAGTTCGCTTTGAGCGGTGAGGGGAGTCTATTTTAAAATGCTTCTGATTGGCCATTGCGTTCCTAGAAATCAACACCTATGTCTGTGATTGGCTACATCGCTCAACGCTGCAAACATGTTATGAATAGAAACTCTGGCCTGTGAATCGTTTCTATTTTGTTTTAGTTGTTCTTGTTGCTTTTCTGCAACAGATGAATAAAAATCTATTAGTTTTTATATGTTTTATTCATAGATATTTCTAGTTTGCGGGAGTCCCGCGAATCATTTTATTCTCCCGCAACCTGCGCTCGCACTCGGCCATCAAATCTAGTGCCGTCTCCAAAATAACCGAGCATCCACTGTGCTCAGCAGCTTCATATCTGCTGTTAATGAATGTGGTATGCCATCAAGAGTCCGATCTGACAAAGGTGGGGAGAACATTGCTGTTGCTGAGTACATGATGGCACACAGGGGAGAAAACAGGAATTCTCATATTACAGGAAGGAGTGTACAGTGTACACAACCAGAGGTAAATATTACATGGACTACAGTGTTTACGCTAGATTCATTCCGCCGTGGCGGGCCGCCACCCCTAAAACCATCCCGCCACGGCTGCAGCTTCTCAGTGAGGTATATTTGTTATTTGTTAAGCTCCACTAAAGGCATAAACAACATTGTAAAGCACAATAAAGTTTTCGCACTATATTCCAAGACTTCTAAAGTCTTTCAATAGCATAATGTGTGGTAAAAATTAATATTTAAGTCGTTAAGTTAAAGTTAATGGAAACTCATCTCTCCTCAGTCATTCTCCATTCAGCATTCAAACGACAGTTACACGACGACACTCTCTTCAAGATCAATGTTCCCATTATTATACTTTTTGTAGATAAAGGTGTATAGTTTCCATAAAATGATTTTTTTAAAAACAGTATAATGGGTCCGTGCGTCATGTCTTAAAGCAACAGCAGCCTAATATACCGGCTGCCAAATAATGAGATAATATTAAAAATATCTATATGGCAGTTTTTCCCTATGGTATCGATGTCAAAATTGTGGCCAGTGAAAATGCAGAGTGGCTAGTAACTTATATATATATTTATATTAGGGGTGTAATGATACACGTATTCGTATTGAATCGTTTGGTACGAGGCTTTCGGTTCGGTTTTTGGTATGCATTTTTAACCCGAACGGTTCGTTGGACCATTTTTCCTGCCGACCAATATTTCGTTATTTCAAATGTAGGCGCGTCGTGCGTGGCAAGCGCGCTCATAATATAAGAGATGCTGGCGTGACCACAACATTGCCCAACATCAAATGGCAAATGTAATGTAAGCGGAACGAAACTGAGCTAGGCTACTCGTTATTGTGTGGATGACGGACCGTTTATCAGTTTGGACCAATGCAGCGCGAGCCGATCTTAAGCAGCACTGTTACTACCTTGTATGGTTACTACACAGCGAAATCCAGTAAAGAAAACATTTGAATTCGCCACTGAAGTAATAACATCGCTGCGAGATCTAGTGAGAAACATTTACATTTCTCCATTATTAACGGATCAAACAGCGCTGACGTGGAAACCAGGAAGAAACATTGTGCCATGAATGAACTATTCAGTGTCCACAGATCAGCAACATTCACCATGGATTTACTGTAGTAACACTACTAACTGTAACCATGGAAGTTTGGCAGGAATAGTAGGCTATAATGCTTTCAAGTAACATTATGTCGGTTTTATTTCAACATTATGAATACAATTGCTGCCCTCAAATGTTAATCTGAACTAAAATAAACCTGTTTATAACTACTACAATATTACATTTCATTTTGTCCAAGGAGCTGTTTTGTTTTATATGCTCCTAAGAAAAGTCAAGTATAGCTCCATCAGTGCTCAAAGTAAAAAAAAAAATCATACTTTATGATGTTAGTTTTAATAAAAATATATATTAAAAAAATAATAAATCAAGGAAATTTCTCTGGCATTTCTTTCTTTTTGCTGTATCGAAAACGTACCGAACCGTGACAAGTGTATCGTACCTTATATATATATATATATATATATATATATATATATATACATTTTTTTTTTTTACATCAGATTATGTATATATATTATGGAGTATATAGGGTATATATTTACCCTTAGAGGTGCTTAAGCGATTTCTAAGAAACACTGTTGATATTTGAAATCAACATCCTTATTGCTGATTGCCTACACTGAAAAAAGTGCACAAGGCATGTCATTACTCTAAAGAAGTTTTTATACTTGATGTAAATCAAAACATTTAATTTTCTGTCTAGGCATCAGTGTTACGTAAAATGTTTGGTTGATTTAAATTAAAAGTAAGTCTTGTTAGTGTAAAGTAAATACATTTCTTTAAATTAAAGTAAAAATATTGGTTTCCACTGTCACGTGACTTCTAACGTCATCCGTGGTCGTGCGTGAGGACGTTCAGCTTTCCGCCATCTTGTTACACCGCATGGATGAACTCGACGTGGGAAAACGAGAATCAAGAAAATTGGTAAGTAATTTTAAACATACCTTTGGGCGTATTATTAACATTATACATCAGGGCTTGACATTAACACCCGCCATTCGCGGGTGGGTTTCAGCTGTGGCGTGTAACAGTCAGTCCCACTAGCCACTTTGGCGGGTTGATTCTTCTCAAAAGGCATCTCTTATACGGTAATCGCGTTGCGCATTAGAACAAACACACGCGATTCTTTTGAGTTAATGAATGCATGTCTAAAAATAATAATGTCTAATAATCAGAAGGCTTTCAGATTAGTCATCGCTGAAACGCGGGAGTTTTGTTCAGAGCGCGCTCTCACTCACTGAAATCTACACTCAAAGCAGAGATGTACGAGCGATGTAAGTTAGCATCCATAGGAGATTTATTAATCATACAGTGATTGACTGTTTTTGTTCTATTTCAGCTGCGAATATAGTTTCAAACAAATATCACAGCAGAACCATAGCACATGTGATGGGACTGCCATAGGATTAACGTCGTTGGACGTTCGATATTCGCATTTATAGAGGTAAAAGCATTTATTTGTATTGAAAAATGTTAAAATGTAAGTGACTAATCCTGAATTTACCATAGTTTTACAATGGTATTTTAGTATGTAGTGTTTTTGAAAATGTTTTAGATGCCCTAATTATACCTTTTGTTGTTTTAATGATTTGTGTGTCTATGTATTTTTACAACTAGTTCTCAAAGAAAAATTAATATTTTTCAGAAGTCTATTTTTTGTTTCTCTTTCTTACAGATTAATGCCGAATTTTTTCGCATCACAACCTTACCTTTACAATCGAGATTTATGGCCTCTTTGGACAGACAGAGCTCTCAGCTTCTCCAGGTTATTAGGAGCAAAGGTGGTGTCCTCCGTGAAAAAACTAAGGATACTATTAAAGTTATGGATCAGGTATTGGTTGCATGCAAACAAAATTGCTTGTGGCAATCAATTTAGTAGTCTTTTGGTATAATATAAACAATACATCTTAAACATTTTGTAGAGTCTGGACATAGACATCAGAAGAAAGTGCCTGCTGAAGTGCCTGATCATGTACCTTGGTGAAGATGCAAGCTGTCTGATCAAAGAATACCAGGTAATGTAGACAATGCAAACTACTGAAATTTTCTCCAACCATGTTTGCCTTAAAGTTATATTTCACTACCAAGTCAATATTTCCCCATGTTTTACTCAACCTCAAGGCATCATAACTGAATATGGTTACAGGTGCATCTCAATAAATTAGAATGTCGTGGAAAAGTTAATTTATTTCAGTAATTCAACTCAGATTGTGAAACTCGTGTATTAAATAAATTCAGTACACAAAGACTGATGTAGTTTAAAGGAGAATTCCGGTATTTAGCACTTTGGATCTTTTTTCTAGTTTGTTTTGGATGAACTAGAGTGGTGGAAACAGAAATGTTGACGATGGGTCCTGTCTCGACTTTTTGACTCTTTTAGAATCGCCTTTGACTGCTTCAGAGTGGCTGTCTATGGGCATGCACAAACATGTCCTTAAAACAACTCTTAACGTTCGTTTTCAAAACTGTGCAACTCACCGAGTGGTTAGTAGCAACTTTTGAATTAACTTTTTCACAACATTATAATTTATTGAGATGCACCTGTATATTCTTGAAGAACAAAACAGGCTAAGTTATAATCCTACGTATTTTTTTACTTCCAAGCGGTAGAATGGGAGTGAATTGTTGACTTTTTGAAGCTTCAAATACTGCATCCATTGATTAAAAAACTGCTCGACACGGCTCTGTGGTCTTAACAAAGGTCTTCTCAAGCCTTGAGGGTGAGTAAAACGTGGGGATATTTTGATTTGGTAGTGACATATCGCTTTAAAGTAGTTCAAGTAATTGTGTTATAATTTAAACATCAGCCTGTGACGTTCTTCCACAGAACACATAAGAATATATTTTGAAGAATGTTGTTAAAGGATTAGTTCACTTTTAAAAAAAACTTTTGCTGATAATTTACTCACCCCCATGTCATCCAAGATGTCCATGTCTTTCTTTCTTCAGTCGAAAAGAAATTAAGGTTTTTGATGAAAACATTCCAGGATTTTTCTCCATATAATGGACTTCAATGGATACCAAACGGTTCAAGGTCCAAATGACAGTTTCAGTGCAGCTTCAAAGGGCTTTAAACGACACCAGACGATGAATAATATGCGGAAGAACGAATCTTTGTTCTAGTCATTTCGTTCATTCAATGAACGAAATGACTCGAAAAAAGATTTGTTCATTTTGATGAACGAGTTCGAACAGGAGAGTCACGAACGCGCAGAACAGAGCAAGGCGAGCATTTGTGCTTATAAAACGTAAACTTTTTTATTTATTTTTGAAATGACCGATCGTTTCGCTAGATAAGACCCTTATGCATCGTCTGGTATCGTTTAAAGCCCTTTGAAGCTGCACTGAAACTGTCATTTGGACCTTGAAACGGTTGGGGTCCATTGAAGTCCATTATATGGAGAAAAGTCCTGGAATGTTTTCATCAAAAACATTCATTTCTTTTCGACTGAAGAAAGAAAGACATGGACATCTTGGATGACATGGGGGTGAGTAAATTATCAGCAAAAGTTTTTTTAAAAGTGAACTAATCCTTTAAGAGCCCCCATTCACTTGCATTGGTTTTGTGTCCACACAATCATAGTGAATGGGGGGCTGTGCTGTTCTGTTACCAACATTGTTCAAAATTCTGCAGAGGACAGTAATTCATACAGGTTTGAAATGACGAGAAATTTAAATGATGACAGAATTTTGATTGTGAATTACTACTTTAATAGGGGTTGGTTCACCCAAAAATGCATTTTGAACACTGTTGAGTAGATTGATAAATGCCTCTGATTGGCCATTGTGGTACTGCACTCAACAAATATGTCTGTGATTGTCTACAATGGTCAACACATGGGAGCGTTTAATTGTACAAGTGTTAAAAGTACGTCTTCACCCAAAAATTAAAATTTTGTCATCACTCTGGTAAATAAACCGTACAAATTTTATTTTTACACTGACCACAAATGAAGATATTTTAATGAAAGTTAGCAACAGACATTTGGGCTCTACATTGACCTTCATAGTAGGACAGCTAACAATTTTGTAATAAATTTTCAGATGAAGGGGTGTTTTTTTCTTTTCTTCCACCACAGTCCCTCAATTACTATCTGTTCTTGTATGTTTTTAGGCTGACCAGAGGGAGGAAGCGGAGAGAGAATTTGAAAAGACCACTATGGCTTTTTTTGTGATCCGCGAAAGTGATGCTCTTAGTCGTGCACTGGACACTTCCATTGTCATTGAAGGTGTGGAAGTACTAAAGGAGTTGCCCTCTGTTGCATGTGCCTGTGCCATGATGTTTGGACTCATTTATGCACTGAACTTAAAATATCCTGAAGGACTCAAATATACCTTTGAGGCCTTTCAGAAAATAATCATGGACATAGAAAGTAAGCAGATGAGCCGAAGGGTGCAGAACCTCTCTTCAAAGCTGCAGGAGTAAATTTGTTTCCTTTGACCCAGCTACAATGTTCTGCTGATGGTCAATTTCTTTGAAGATGTTGGAATGTATAAAGCCTTACTAAACCGAATTTGTTTTATCTAGGGTTAGTTAAATAGTTTACCCAAAAATGAAAATTCTTACGTTGTTTACTTATCCTTAAGCTATTCAATTATTTAACTTTAACTTTAAATTTGGTTCAGAGACATTTTATGACAATAATGAGAGAAGTTTCATTTTTGGGTAACCTATTCCATGAAGGTGAAAATACTTCTTTTTTTTTCTACCATTGGCTAATTCGGTAGGTGTTTTATTAAGTGTTTGGTTTTACACTGCCCATTTTAAACCACTTTTTGGGCCAAACTTGTTTTAACATCAGAAGAATTCTAAAGGTTTGATTGTGTAGTCAGTTCTAAGTGACTGTTCATGGAAAGATTGCACGTTTCTCTTCGAAACCATAACTGATTCTTATGGTGAATCTACATTGAATCCAATGTGTCTATGTAAATGGATACTAAAACAATACTATACACATTGTAGAAATGTTTTATGAAAAAAATTGTCAAGTTTGTTTACATTGTTAGACAGTGTGTATTTGTATGAGGATACTGTACACATTGTACAAAAATTTGTATTATGACAAAATAAATTGTCAAAAGTTTGATGCTTGAAGTCATTTTTCTTAGATGATAAAATTACACATTCTGAAAGTAAATACATTTCTTTATATTACATTAATATTTTAAATTGTATTGGTTTGGATATTTGGTTAGATGTAAAGTAAAATATTTAAGTTAATACAAAGACAAAACATTGAGACAAAGTATAATTTGAGATTTCGTTAAACTTAAAAACTTTATTTGATTCAAAGATACTTTTTGCTTTGGCTAAGTAATGGATAGTTAATTCTCTTCAAAGTAAAAATTTTAAGTTGATAAAAAGTAATGTAATTAGATGTAACCAGTTGACGCAATTTTTTTACTTTGATCCAATGAGACACTTTTTTCAGTGTATAAAAGTGTTTTGTTGCTAGGTCTGATTGGTCAGATCCACTTTTTTCCCTAATGTTTATATAGCCAGGACTATGAACAAACATATTTTTTCAGCACACACACAGAATAGAGCAAATATTTACAAAATTATTTGTTTCTTAGAAATCACATACTGCACCTTTAATTCTTAAGCCATTGTATTAGGAGAAATCATAAATGTCTTAATGTGTCGTCTTTTTCTGTTATACTTTTAGACTATTATAACTTTTTTTTTCTCCTTCCACCCACAATATGACTGATTTTCATTAATGAACACAGGTGGATGAAAATTATAAGATCGACTGGGATGGACCACCAAGTCACGATAATGATGGAGTGCCAATTCCAGAAGTGGCTCTACCTCGACAACTGACCGAAGAGGAATTGGGTAGTCTGCCGAATCCTAATGTGCCCTTTTCAGAAGCCATTGACACGTACTACAACACAATCACTAAAATTCACCAATTACTGGAAATTTTGTAAATAGTACTGTATTTTACAGCATTTCATATGTTGGTATAAACTCTCCAGCCACAGTTTATTGTAAGTTAATTCAAGAAACCAGACAAAACACTGGATTTTATTAAATCTGAATTAAAACTTTTATTTGTCTGACATGTCATACTGTTGAACAAAACAGCTAATTTACCATTGTAATAGGACAGAAAATATAATTTATATGTAATAAATAAATTACTTTCTCAAACGAGGGTGCAAAACTGTTTTTTTTTTTAACAGGGGAAACATGCACCAATAGTGTGACTGCGACATTGTGACAGCCAAAAATAAGCAAAACTGCAGTTTCAACTGTGACCTTTAGGTAGTGCAACTTTTAACTTTTTTTTGTTTTGCTGAAGAGTTGCATGTTAGTACACAGAACAGTAATTACACCAAACCAAACCCACTCTCTATGGATGATACAGCAGCTTTCAGGTCCTTATGGAAACTCTCATAAGTGCTATATTTTGCTGGGAGTTTGATGGTTTCTCTACAAGTGGATGCAGTTGGCATTGCAACATCAGAGGACACTAGGGGTCGACCGATATGTGATTTTCAGGGCCGATGTCGATACCGATTATTACAGATCAAGTAGACCGATAACCAATATTTTAAAACCGATATATAGCCTATGTCTGGTGTAAAAATGTAAGTTAATGTCAAAATGAAGAATAACAAAGAGTTTTGACAAATACTTTCTTTAAATTATTTTAAACATATATTTAAATCTGAGAACTGTTAATAATAACATTATTATTATTATTATTAATAATAATAACTAAAAAAAAGTGTGCAGGGAGCACCCAGCAGCATTATGTAAAACTTAAAGACTCTATTTTAATGGTTAAATTGAATTTTAGTAATCAAAAAGGTAATCGGTCATTTCTAATTAATTTAAATCATCAAACTTATTAAATTTATTTACAGTTTAACAAAAATTACATGTTTTGGGCCCTGTGAAAAAACAAACTTTTATTTTGACGGGTTGCCGTGGAGATCTTTGAGTTTCTGTGTGTTTATGATATGACGATAACTTTTCTCAGTTGAAGCATTAAAAAGCTCATGAAGTGACTAAGCGGCTCTGGAGATGATGTTTATGCAGTCATGTCTTCATATAATGATGCGGCTGAAAACAGCGCAAGCGTCACGCGTGCTCCAGTGTGTGTGTGTGTGGTAAATGAAATCACGCGTCTGCACTATTCATTTAGAGACACGCAGGATTCATATTTAAATAGTCTTTTTGCGGTTTGAAATTCGATTTGATTTGTACTGACCTGCTTTTTATTAATTCATCAAGGAGTTGACAAATTCCGTGACATTCCGCTTTATACAGTAAATTCCGTTTTTATGACTGGATTCCGCGATTCGGTCCGTGTTTTCTGCATCGCGGACATCACAGGACCCTATTATATTGAGGTGTTTTGCAACTTCAGTGTAGTAATTTATTGCTACTTCAGCAAAGTCTGCGGCTGCCTTAACTTTGAGAGACAAGACAACTGATGCGTGATCAGTGCAGCAGTTCCAGTCAGCGAGTGCTGTCGGTGTGAGTGCTAAACTTTCAGTGCCTTCAGCTTTCCGCATTGATTGGCCGGACTCGTGACTCCCAACAAATCAGATGTGCGGGACATTGCATTGGTCTAGTCTACAGAGTGGTGAGTTCGACAGATGTGGCTGCGTCAGAGCCAAATATAGCGCATTTCAAAATTAAATTATTTTATCGGCAAATCGGTTTTGAAAATGGCCGATACCGATAGCCATAAAAATGCTCAATATCGGCGCCGATAATCGGTCGACCCCTAGAGGACACCTCTACATATAGATTCTGAGGAAGAATTCCCCAACCCACCCAGAATTGAATGAGTTGCATCAGCTCTTCTGGTGTGCCTGTGTAAAAATAGAAATCTTCAATTATATTTAATTTTCAGAGAGTGAACTATTACTAAAAGTCTGTTCAATAATACAATATAATACATTGTATAGGTTCAGAAGACTTATAAATATAGTTTACAAATCATATGGAGTACTTTCATTGTATACATATCCTTTTTGGAGTCACTATAATCTGGCAAAAGAATTATTCAATTGAGAATGCAACTTAAAAAAAAAAGATCATATAGATTGAATACCGCATTTAAAAATGGGCAGTGGTGTAAAGTATTTGAGTAAATGTATTTATTATCACCCAAACTTGTCAATAAGGCTTTATGTTAATTCCGATAGCGTGTAAAGGCAGCAATAGCTGCAGCCATTGATGAGGCCCAAACCAGCATGCCCACTTTACTTAATTTTACTAAATTTTATTTTATTGGGTGAACTATCCCTTAAGTACTTTTTTTTAGACTTTTACTCAAGTGATGTTAGAATTGAAGTCATTTTCTCTGTAAGGTATTTTGTACTTTCACTTAAATGTGGTTTTAAGGTTCTCTGTACATCTCTGAAAATGAGTTTGTACAAGTTAAGGGTAAACATGCTTCATAATTGTGTATTAAGTGGTGGTTTCTTTTTACCTACCATTTTCAATGTACTGACGAAAGAAACCAGTTATCTTGAATGTGTCCTCCAGACTATAGCCACCATCACCGTCTTCATCATCACTGTCAACTGTTGGCCATATAATTGTGTCGAGGACCATCTAACAACAAAGCAAAAAAATACTATACATTCCATCTGATCAAAATACCTGAATTAGGGTTAATGGTGACAAATTAAATTAATTAGATTACCTAGCCAAGATTTATCTAGTATATACTGTATCAATTCTCTATTTAAACCACACAATGCAATTCATGGATGAAACGGTATATGGTATAAATGCAACAATACCTCTCGCTCAATCATTTGAGCTTGTCTTTTAACCCCAGTCTGATCTGTCGAATTTGCTTTTCCCTCCGACCAATGACCTGTATTAATTCATTTGGGATTATTTAATGATGTAAAATATGAAATCTGTAAAAATGGTCACTAAACAAAATAAATAAACAATGAATCCCCAACTATTTGGGAAGTCAGGAACACAGCAAGGTGATACAGAAAGTAAAGCATCACAGTGCTGTTATGCTAAATATCACCACTCCAAGGATATAAATAATGTTTTTGTTTTTTTAAATATTTTAGTATGTCAAGAGTAAACCATACATAATAGAATCAATGGCACTTACTGCATGGTAAAGGATGCTTTGTGCCAACCATTTTCTGTTGTTCTCATTTACTGGTGGGAGATCCCAGTTGATTGCCAAGTTATTTACTTGGTCATGTTCATCTTCTGTCAAATTTCCAGACCCTTGAAGCTATGACAGCAGATATGTATCAGAATTATTTGTAGAATGTTCTTCAAGACACACTTAAAGCATGCAATAACAAATTTTGTCATTATACCCTGGTCTGTCTGAATATTTGATTCTGGGTTAGGAAGCTGTGCAATAAGTCAGGGATAATCCACAGCTAGCCGTGGATTATCCTTTACTTGAGCATGACATTATAGATGATGCTGAATTTAAACTCACAAGTAAAACAATATCAGTCACATCGGTGTCAGGGCAGTCCTCTAGTTCTACAATCATAATTAACTCACCCTCTTATTGTTCAAAACATGTATGACTTTTTCTTTAATGGAATTGACCGTTTCTAAAATTAATTTTTTTGCTCCAAAGAAGAAAAAAAAACATACTTATTTGAAATTACATGAGGGTGAGTAAATGGTTGAAACCATTGTGTACTTTTTCGCTAAATTAAACCTTACCTCCAAGTAAAACACACAATGGACGGGCCCAGTTAGTCATTGAATTTTTGTAAAATGTCAGTATTTCTCTCTCTCTCTCTCTTCGGGACTTTTACGTAGATCCATCTTTGCCACAAGATCTGGCTGATCCTCCACTTCTTGCAGTACAAAACATCTAAATATTTAAGCAGCATGGTTCAAATCAGGCTCAGTTCTCCAGTCTGCAAAAATTTGCATATGGTTATATCTGTAGTATTCAATTATTTATGCAGAAAAAAATAAAATGTTAATTTGTAAGTTGCCAGATTTATGTTCATAAAAAGACCTTCAGTATCCTCACTGCTGAATTTCAAATCTCCGCTATCTAGTCTCCTGCTACTCGTCCCTTCAAAAGCCAGATCATGACGCTGCTCTCTGCTGCTATGACTCCTTTCTGTAACCTGCTCATCATTCTCCTGTCTGCTGCTACAGGTCTCTTCTAAAACCTTGTCACTGACTTCAAGGTCAATAATCTCCTGCCTGGCACAGGTTTGACCTCTGCTGTTTTCATCTCTTTCAATGCTCTTCTCTTTTGCTGACCTATTTTTTTTAGAAGAAAATTTCTGTTATATGACAAAAAAGAGCATAAAAAGAACTGTGACAACATGTGTTGCTAAACACAAGAATCAAGAAAACATGTTCAATATAACTTAAATCAGTTTTTCATGTATATAGTACTATACATAATGCACACTTTCAAAGCAGCTTACTGAAATATAGCGGTACCAATATCTTAAATTCCATAGATCATCATTTACTCACAAGATACATTTGTCCACATGCTCCTGGATTTCTGCATGGCTAAATGTTTCATCACAGTAAATGCATTGTACAGGGGGCCCAGATCCACATTTAGGTTCACACGATTCCTTAAAACAAGCAGTGGAAAAACTGTCACCTCCATTTTCAAACTCAAACTGTGTACTTGGGAAAACTATCTTTTTTTCTCCCAACCCTGAACATTCAAGATCCATCTTTTCCCACAGCTGTGGTACTTTGCAGTCACGTCGTCCACTCAAACAGAAAAATTTGTGAGTGTAAGTCTTTTTGTTGCATGGCTTTATTAAAGTCTGTCGTCTGGGTATGGTGAAAAAAGTCTTGATACCTCGCCTGTGGAGACATGAAAAGCAGGGTTATAAAATATGTTTGTACATAGTCCTGGCTGTATAAACACCCATTCCACATATAACCCCAGTTTTAAAATTAGCAAGGTCTGGGTTGTTAAGAATTTTACCATAATTAAACCTACAATGCAACCCAATCTATACATGTATATAAAGTTATTATCATAATACTGAATGCAGTATGCTGCCAGTAAAAATAATCTGCCTGCTGTTTACGTGTCTTTTTGGTTAGTTTAAGTTTGTACTGTGTACAAAAAGAATCACAATGCTGATTTTCATTTTCAGTTACAACTTCTGGATTTGAAATCAAAATAATGAATAAATGTTTTGTGTGGGGGGAGGGGCATTTACAGTACACACACACTCACAGCGGACATTTAACGATCTAGCCAACTGTCTAAACTGAATTACACACGCAGACACTCAAGCAGAAGTTTTCCACCGCTGATTTTTTATTCAGTTTTATATAGTTATAATATAATTGTTGTAGAATTGTGTTACTAAGATTTTAGTATACCCAATGGGTTGACATCGCAAAATAGGCTGATACATGACTGAACCTCATCGATTATGGTCTAGTCTAACATCATAACATGGCCTACTTACGCTGAACAGTTTCTCTGGCAACTGAAGATGCCTGCGAGTCAGGCTGAGGAACTGCAGAGGGCCGAGGGTTTGACACTTGCTGGACAGTATGGTTTGTGTTGTTCTCCTCTCGTTCCAATGCTGCAGCAGCTTCCCGCAAAAGCTGACTAACAGATTTCGCCATGACTTTCAATAACTTCGTATCATATCACACATTCACACTCACTCAATCACCCTCATTCACACACGGGGCGTCGACGACGTCGCTTTATGGAAGGCGTGTCTGTCGCCCCCCCCCCAGATAGCAAATAGTAATTGATACGATGTTAAATCACCATCCCACTGTCAACGATAAATTCATTGAATCAACGTCGAACTCTGATGTTGATTCTTCATCATGTTGCACCCTCTATTATCATTGAAACAACGTTTAAATCATACCTAGAGATCAACAGAATTTCAATGGTATTTCGATTACAATGGATATTGAAACAATGTTGAAATCCCAGCATATCAACAAAACTTCAATGGTGTTTTAGTATACCACAGGTTTAATCTGAAGGTCTGTAATTTTAATATAATATTAAAAACAGTATTACTAGGCTATAATCCTGCTTTATCGACAGCCAGGATGGGCTAGCAAAATATAGAAAATAGAAACTATACCTTTAGGCTATAACCTAGACTAGCACAAACGACACCCCATGCATTCTTTAAGAATTAATAAATCATTTTTATTGTATTATTTAATTTTTTTCTTTTAACGTGCTAACTCCTGCTGCGTCTGTCTTCCAGCTCCTCCCGCTCGGTCTGGGGCGTAGCGCAGCCACTTCTGTACAGCTTGAGCGAAGTCATAGGTGTTTGCCGTTGTAAGACGTTGAGTCAAGGCATCTAGAATAGAAGTAAAAGTATGCTACTGTGATTTAGTCAATGATTTGTTCAATCAAGCTGTCGTCAAGGATTGTGAGCAGAACATGGCACGAACACAGTACACATAGGAAAGTCAAATACACACACACGCTACACACAGGGGTGGACGCAGCCACCCACACACGAAGGGTCACACACGGGGTAGAATTAAAAGGGTAATAACGCTACACTAAAACACGTACATAAACAGTAAATAAGGCATAACACACACGAAACAACCCTAAAGTTCTCCCAGAATCCCAGCATGCATCAGCGTCAGAGCCGTAGTGCATAGGCACCGACGTTACAGTACATTTCAGTTTAACATTAGCCTATGCCTGTGAATGATATAGGCTAAACTTGATAACCTAGCCATGCAGCCTATAAATGTAGAAAAAAGTGTGTGTGTGGCATAGCTATCCTTCCCTCAAAACGCCTCACACCCAAGTCTTAAAAGCCCAATTGACTTGACTAATTTAATTTGTGCGCGCCCATGTATTTTCCGCTCATGCCCTTCAGCTGGACAAATGATGTCACGCACTGGCCCACGCGCCACTCTCTCTCTGAATCACGTTACAGGTGTGATCACTCTTTGATTGGCGCGAAATTTAACAGTCACGTGTGTGCTGGATGCTGGTCCGATATTTTTCCACTCTGGTCTGAAGAGTCACTGAGGTAATTTGTGGCAGCAGGGACACCACAACAAACTTCACATCTGGAAACATTAACTGGTAAGTCAAAGGCAACGTCTAATAGGCTAGGTGAATGTAGCTGTTTTTAACATCAATTTGGAAAAGTCTGTCAAATAGCCTATCTTAGGATGAAATTATTTGACAAACACGTAGCCTAGGCTACAGTTTTATGACATACAGTAGGCTAAGGCTCAAATTTGTGTGGAGTGCTTCTCCCTTCTCACCAGAGGGAGAAAAATCTTTTAATTTCTTCTGTAGGCCTAATGTGTCTAGTGTTACACAATTTAGAGAAATAGCCTAGCTGAGGTAGATATCCGCCTGCCAGATGTGATTCGGCCTCAGGTGTGATCCTGCCAGATGTGATTCGGCCTCAGGTGTGATCCTGCCAGATGTGATTCGGCCTCAGGTGTGATCCTGCCAGATGTGTTTCGGCCTCAGTTGTGATCCTGCCAGATGTGTTTCGGCCTCAGGTGTGATCCTGCCAGATGTGATTCGGCCTCAGGTGTGATCCTGCCAGATGTGTTTCGGCCTCAGGTGTGATCCTGCCAGATGTGTTTCGGCCTCAGGTGTGATCCTGCCAGATGTGATTCGGCCTCAGGTGTGATCCTGCCAGATGTGATTCGGCCTCAGGTGTGATCCTGCCAGATGTGATTCGGCCTCAGGTGTGATCCTGCCAGATGTGTTTCGGCCTCAGGTGTGATCCTGCCAGATGTGATTCGGCCTCAGGTGTGATCCTGCCAGATGTGTTTCGGCCTCAGGTGTGATCCTGCCAGATGTGATTCGGCCTCAGGTGTGATCCTGCCAGATGTGTTTCGGCCTCAGGTGTGATCCTGCCAGATGTGTTTCGGCCTCAGGTGTGATCCTGCCAGATGTGATTCGGCCTCAGGTGTGATCCTGCCAGATGTGTTTCGGCCTCAGGTGTGATCCTGCCAGATGTGTTTCGGCCTCAGGTGTGATCCTGCCAGATGTGATTCGGCCTTTCTTCAGACGAACTCTTTTACAGTTTATGGCCGAACTACTAGCGAATTGGCCGAATAGGAGCAAGCTTCACTCATTCCCATTTTCGTTTCAAGGTTCAACGCACATCAGTGTTCAGTCAAACTAGGCTACTTGTCAAATATAGACAAAATGGAAAAAATAATAAGCTAAATTAATAATAAATTTCATGTTACATAGTCCAATTGGTAGTAAATTGAATAGGACGGGACAGAAGCGTGAAGCTTGAGTTTATTTACTCAATTGAGGGCATACTGTTTTACTGAAAGCACTGCATTCATACTGCATTCATACTTAAGCAGAATGACTTACCAAACATGCATTTGCAGAGAGCCATTTCTTTAAAGGGACGCTTCTGTTTGCCCACATCCTTATTCTTCTTGCCTGCCCAGTTTAGGCCTGAGGCCAGCTCATTGGTCATGCTGTATGCCAGCATGCGCCGGACCCTGATCTCCAGGGTGGTCCCCCCCAATAATTGTGAAGCGGGCCACCTATCAAAATAAAAAAGTAACTATTTTCAGTTTAAAAAGTAAACAATTTAAAAAAAGCTCTTTTTCAAAGATGATGTAATGTTGCTCTATGTAGGTTTGTCAATTGTCAAGTCTGAATTTAACTGAGATTGATAAAGATGTGCTAAAATATCAGACATTGTTGACTGGGACATTTTAAAGTGATATTTGTTTCTATCCTGGTCTGGGATGAGCTTAAACACAGATAGTTTAACAGATTTGTTAAACAGTTTAACAAAATTGGGCAGATCACTGAAGGTCAATCAGAAGAATGACGTGACCACTATTTAATCATTAAATAATTACCATTGCCTTCCTAGCCTCCTGGGACTGGAGTATCACCTCTGCGTTCTCCAGCTCCTCCATGCTGTGCAGAGGCAGTTGCAGTGGCTCTTCAGTCAAGCCCACCACCCCAGCACTTTGGCCACACCTACAGGACTGGCGGAGCTCTCGGAAGTCCTGCCGCAGGGCCCTCACCTCCTTCGTCAACTCTGTGACAGTGGTGAGCAGATTCTGCAAGGTTACATCTATTGACAGGAATAACAAATAGTTTTGGGTTGAGTGCAAAACTTTGCATTCCTTTATTTTGTAATGTAAAAAAGCGTAAAATAAAGAAATTAAGAGTTTGGTTCCAAAACGCTATATCTCCATTTTTAAAAACATTAAAAAGTCATGTTATTTAATTCTGTAGTTCAGGTAATGTCAATCAAATTGCTGTTTTGTTGTTTTGATTGAGTAAAGATAAATAACAATACCCAATTGCAGTGCTACTGAAATTACTTGCGAAACAAAATGTAAAATTATTTATGAAAATTAATGAAAATGGTGGATATAGCATTTTGAAACTCTTCAAATGGTCAACCCAATTTCAAATATGCACGAGGGAAGTTAAATGCTATAGGTAGGGGATTCAACCCATCACCAATCACAATATTTAGTTAGTTTTTAACTGTTCCATAGAGAATGCAAACCACTGTAATATTTAGGTGTTTTAATGCACTAGGCTATTCCGTTCATATATAAATGGAATCCTATAATAATCCCAAGGCACAACAGTTTTGCACTTGCCTTTTAAAAGCTGCCTGGCGGAGTCTCTTGAGTCTGTGACAAATATGGAAGAAACATTTTTTTATCTATAAGACTGGATATAGGTATTTGGAATAACATGAAACCACATCCAGCGTGATGCCATTGTGAGTGCATGTGGTGTGCAGAATCAGAAACAGATATTTTAAGATTCTCAGATGAGGCTTATTATACTAAAGACTTGCTTACTTGAAAAACAATGTGGATTAATGATCTGAAAAAAAGGACAAAAAGTAAATCACAGTGTCAGTAAACAGCAATTTAATTCAGAATCATCCACTGCCCTGATTATTTCCCCACAAAGCAGATGATAACAAAAAATTATTTTAAACTGGGCTTGCAAAGGTTTTTCTAAAGACTGAACAATTTTTATTCATGAATAATGGACTCCGTTCACTATATTTAAGTACAAGATACCTATATCACGTCACATCACGTAATTTTCTGTCACATGCTATAATGTCTGAATGGAACATATATCCGTGACTGGTCGAGTGGCAGCTCCACCTGCCACGCAAAGATTTTACCCCCTCTCTCATCTTGCCATATCATGTAAATCATTTTATATTTCTGGGTAGAAACACATTTTTGTTGAGGCTGTATAAGACGGACTACATTCAAAGCACTTTTCAAAACTGCCCAATATGTTCATGGATGTATTCGAATTAAAGGGAGGCAAAAAGGATTAGCTTGCAGTGACATCTTTCATAAGGACAATTTATGAGGCCAAGTGACTCTAAAAAAAATCATGTTAATTATTTTATTAAATCAGAACTAATTGTTAACTCAACAAATTAAATATAAATAACTGGATACTTATAACTACCCAGACAGCAACATAGTGTCGGCCCAGATCCGGCCCACATCTGGTACACATGGATTTAACACGTACCAGATGTGGGCCGGATCTGGGCCGACACTATGTTGCTGTCTGGGTAATTAAATAGTAAATGTATTTATTAGAGTTACCATAGACAAAATATTTTTCTGGTTGACTAAATTGCACATTAATTTCTGCTTAAATACTGGGTGCATGGAGGAATATGCATAAATCTCTCCGCAAAAACAGGCTAATAATAAGGCTATGTCTTTAAAATGAACGAGGCACTTTAATTGCTTCTAAATGAAGGCCTGGTTGTCAGGCGCTGTATAATAACAGTGCGCGCGTGTTGCGCGCGGTTCCCCGCGCTCAGAAAAGGTGCAGAAGATCATCAAAAATCGTGATATCGCATAAGCACTAGTACAAAAAGACGATTATCATTTCTGAAAACAAACAAAATTGAGTTAGAAAACTGTATCGCACATCGCAGCCCTGCTTGAGGATTATTCATATTTTGGATTTGTAGGCTATTACGAGATGGTCTAATCTGCATTTACAGTTAACGTTACAACTCGAGACAGTTCTGCATTGAATAAAGTAAAGGTAAACCATGTCTTTTGTGTAATTCTGGCCCGCCGCGGTCACTGCTGTGGGTAGCGCTAGATAGAGCACTATGCTAGCGTTGGTTCCGCGCGGTGTTCTCCGGCGGTCAGAAGAAATAGCGGTGCTGTGTTAATAGATTTCACGACACTATGGGAGGGTACAGACATGTATTTTGAGCTAGCTGTCACAAAAATAGACTGGACCAATGAGGTTTTACTAACTTTATAACCTAGAAGAGATTGAGTACTTTTGGCAGATTTTGACACATTGGTAAAACAAAAATCTATTTCAGTGACTGCAGCACTGCGTCGGTTACTACATTAACCATCATGTTAACGATCAACCTAACAGTATTTGATTTGGTACAATTCATTCATATCGAACATTAAGCAAGCTTACCTGTACGCTTGTGCCAGGTCCAGAAATGAGCTGTGTCCGGTGCAGTACGTTGGTGTTGATCTCCCGGTCAACCAAAAATCGATGCATTTTCAATCATATTTCCCGGTCAACTATATGCCGATGACTCTTCAACAACAGCGTCGTT